>SNQJ01S0227073.1:2037-14557 GCA_010110895.2 Picea sitchensis | reverse complement strand
CAAAAACATTCCACTATGGAGGAAAGCTAGCGCATGCTAGGTTTCTTTCTTATAGAGGCACAAACACATTTTGAACAACATTCCACAATGGAGGAAAGCTAGAGCGTGCTAGCTTTCCTTCTTACACAAATACAAAAGCATTTTGAACAACATCATTCCACTATAGAGAAAGGCTAGCACATGTTATATTTCTTTCTTACACGAGCACAAGTGTATTTCAAACAACATCATTCCAATGTGGAGGAAAGCTAGCACACACTAGCTTTCCTTCTTGCACAAGCAGAAGCGCATTTCAAACATCATTGCATTGTGTCAGAATGTTAGTGCATGTTAGCTTTCCTTCTTTCACAAGCAGAAGCACATTTCTATCAACACCATTCAACTATGGAGGAATGTTAGTCCATGCTATCTTTCCTTCTTATACAAGTAGAAACGCATTTAGAACAACATAATTCCACTGTGAAGGAAAGTTAGTGCATGCTAGCTTTCCTTCTTGCACAAGCACAAGCACATTTCAGACAATATCATTCCACTATAGAGGAAAGCTAACACATGTTAGCATTTTGTCCTGCACAAACACAAACTCATCTTGAACATCATTCCATCGTGGAGAAAAGCTAGCGCATGTTAGTTTTCCCTCTTGCACAAGCACAAGTGCATCTCGAACAACATCATTCCACCATGGAGGAAAGCTAACACATGCTAGCTTTCTCTCTCCCACAAGAACAAGCACATCTCATACAACATTATTCCAATGTGGGGAATATAGTGTGTGCTAGATTTCCCTCTTGCACAAGGACAAGTGCATCTCAAATAACATCATTCCACCATAGAGGAAGGCTAAATCATGCTAGCTTTCCCTCTTGCAAATGCACAAGTGAATCTCAAATAACATCATTACACAGTGGAAGAAAGTTAACGCTTGTTAGTTTTCCCTCTTGCACAAGCACATCTTGAACAACATCATTCTAACGTGGGAAAAATATAGCACACAGTAACTTTCCCTCTTGCACAAGCACAAGCACAAGCACAAGAGAATCTCGAACAACATCATTCCATTGTCAAGGAAAGCTAGTGTGTGCTATCTTTCCCTCTTGCACAAGCACAAGCACAAGCATATATCGAACAACATCATTCCATCATGGGAAAAGACTAGTGCATGTTAGCTTTCCATCTTGCATAAGAAGAAGCACAAGCATATCTCGAACAACATCATTCCACAATGGGGGAAAGCTAGTGCATGCTAGCTTTCTCTCTTGCATAAGTACAAGCACATCTCAAACATCAACCCACCATGGGGGAAATCTAGCATGTGTTAGCTTTCCCTCTTACACAAGAATATATTCCTCTTGAAGAACATCATCCCACTATGGGGGAAAGCTAGTGTGTGTTAGTTTTCTCTCTTGCACAAGCACAAGTGCATCTCGAACAACATCATTCCTCTGTGGGGTAAAACTAGAACATTCTAAATTTCTGACTTGTAAAAGCACAAACGCATCTTGAAAAACATCAGTCCTTGTGGGGGAAAGCTAGCGCATGTTATCTTTCCCTCTTACACAAACACAACACATCTCAAACAACATCATTCTAGCATAGAGGAAATCTTACACATGCTACCCTTCCTTCTTTCACAAGCACAAGCACATCTCGAACAACATTATTCCACCATCGAGGAAAGCTAGCATGTGCTAACTTTCCCTCTTGCACAAGCACAAGTGCATCTCGAGCAACACCATTCCACTGTGGGAGAAAGCTAACCCCAACTAGTTTTCCCTCTTGCACAAGCATAAGTGCATCTCAAACAACCTTGTTCCACCATGGGAGAAAACTAGTGCATGTTAGCTTTCCCTCTTAGACAAGCACAGGTTCATCTCGAACATCATTCCACCATGGGGGAAAGCTATACAATGCTAGATTTCCCTCTTGCACAAGAACAAGATCATCTCAAACAACATCATTGAATGTGGGAGAAAGCTAGTGCCTACTACCTTTCTCTCTTGCACAAGCGCATCTCGAACAACCTCCTTTCACCATGGGCAGAAGCCAAAATGTGCTAGCTTTCCCTATTGCATAAGCACAAGTGCATGTCGAACAACATCATTCCACTATGGGGGAAATTTAGTGCGTACTAGTTTTCCCTCTTACAAAAGCACAAGCGCATGTCAAACAACATCATTCCACTGTGGGGGAAAGCTAGCATGTGGTAGCTTTCCCTCTTGCACAAGAACAAGCGCATCTCGAACATCATCCCACCATGGGGAAATCTAGCGTGTGCTAGCTTGCTATCTTGCACAAGCATATATGCATCTCGAACAACATAATTCGAATGTGGGAGGTGTGCTAGCTTTCCCTCTTGCACAAACACAAGCCCATCTCGAACAACATCATTCCTCCGTGAGATAAAACTTGCACATGCTAGCTTTTTGTATTGCAGAAGCACAAGCACATCTTGAACAACATCATTCCACTATGGGGGAAAGCTAGCACATTTCCCTCTTGCAAAAACACAAGCACATCTCGAATAACATTATTCTAGGATGGAGGAATGCTTGGATATGTTATCCTTCCCTTTTGCACAAACACAAACGCATTTCAAACAACATCATTCAACCATAGAGGAAAACTAACGCATGCTAGATTTCCCTCTTGCACAAGAACAAGTGCATCTCGAACAACATTATTCCACTGTGGGGGAAGCTTGCGCTTGCTAGATTTCCCTCTTGCACAAGCACAGTCGCATCTCGAACAACATCATTCCACCATGGGGGAAAGCTAGTACGTGTTATATTTCCCTCTTGCAGAAGAACAAGTGCATCTCGAGCAACATCATCCCACCATGAGGGAAAGATAACACGTGCTATCTTTCCCTCTTGCACAAGCAAGAATGCATCTTGAACATCATCCCACCATGGGGGGAATATAGCGTGTGCTATCTTTCCCTCTTGCAAAATAAAGAGCACATATTGAACATCATCCCACTATGGGGGGAAGCTATCATGTGCTAGCTTTCCCTTTGACACATGTAGGAGCGCATCTCAAGCAACATCATCCCTCTTGCACATGCAGGAGCACATCTTGAACAACATCATCCCTTCGTGGGTGAAAGCCTCTTGCACAAGCACGAGCGCATTGCGAACAACATCATCCCATTTTGGGCAAAATCCATCGCATTCTAGCATTCCCTCTTACATAAGTAGAAGCGCATCTCTAACAACATCATCCCACCATGAGGGAAAGCTAGTGCATTCTAGCTTTCCCTCTTTCACAAGTAGGAGCGCATCTCGAACATCATCCCACAAGTGGGGAAAGCTAGCGCGTACTAGCTTTCCCTCTTTCACAAGTAGGAGCACATCTTGAACAACATCATACCACCGTGGGGGAAAGTTAGTGCATGCTAGCTTTCCCTCTTGCACAAGCACAAACTCATCTCGAACAACACCATCCCATTGTGGGGGAAAGATAGTGTGTGCTATATTTTCCTCTTGCATCACCATAAGCTTATCTCAGACAACATCAACCCACTATGGGGGAAATCTAGCACGTGCTAGCTACAAGTGCATCTCGAACATTATCCCACTATGGGTAAAAGCTAGTGTGTGCTAGATTTCTCTCTTGCACAATCATATACGCATCTCGAACAACATCATTTCACTGTGGGGGAGAGTTAGCATGTGCTAGCTTTCTCTCTTGCATAAGAACAAGTGGATCTTGAACATTATCCCACCATGAGTGAAAGCTAGCATGTCCTAGATTTCTCTCTTGCAAAAGCATATATGCATCTCGAACAACATCATTCCACTGTGGGGGAGAGTTAGTGTGTGCTAGCTTTCTCTCCTGCATAAGAACAAGTGCATCTCGAACAACAACATTCCTCCTTGGCGTAAAACTAGCGCCTGCTATCTTTTTGGATTGCAAAAGCACAAGCACATCTTGAACAACAACATTCCACAGTGGGGGCTTTCCCTCTTTCACAAACACAAGCACATCTCGAACATCATCCCACCATGGGGAAATCTAGCTTTCCCTCTTGCACAAGCATAAGTGCATCTCCAACAACATCATTCCACTATAGGGGAAAGCTAGCACTTGCTAGATTTCCCTCTTGCACAAGATCAATCACATCTTGAACATCATTCCACTGTGGGGGAAAGCTAGCATGTGCTAGCTTTCCCTCTTGTGCAAGCATAGGTGCATCTCGAACATCATTCCACCGTGGGGGAAAGTTAGTGCGTGCTAGCATTCCCTATTACACAAGCACAAGCTCATCTCAAACAACATCATTCCACCATCAAGGGAAGCTAGTGCATGCTAGTTTTCCCTATTGCACAAGCACAAGTGCATCTTGAACAACATTGTTCGACCATGGGGGAAAGATAGCACATGGTATATTTCCCTCTTATACGCGCTAGCTTTCCCTCTTATACAAACACAAGTGCATCTCAAACAACATCATTCCACCGTGGGGGAATTTCCCTCTTGTACAAGCACAAGAACATCAATTGTGGCTAAAAGCTAACACGTGCTATCTTTCTCTCTTGCACAACCACAAGCATAAGCACATCTCGAACAAAATCATTCTGTTGTGGGGGAAAGCTAGCATATGTTATTTCACCTCTTACATAAGCACAAGTGAATATTGAATAACATCATTCCACCATGGGGGGAAAATAGCGCATGCTAGCTTTCCCTCCTTCACAAGCAAACGTTCATATAGAACAACATCATTCCATCGTCTAGGAGAGGTAGCACGTGCTAGCTTTCCGTCTTGCACAAGCACAAGTGTTTCTTGAACATCATTCCACCGTGGGGGAAAGCTAGCACATCTCTTGCACAAACACAACTGCATATCAAATAACATCATTCCACCATGGGGGAAAGATAGTGTGTGCTAGATTTCGCTCCTTCATAAGAACAAGTTCATGTCGAACAACATCATTTCACTATGGGGGAAAGCTAGCGCATGCTATCTTTTCATTTTGCAAAAGAACAAGCACATCTCAAACAACATCATTCAAGCATTTGAGAAATCTAGCATGTGCTAGCTATCCCTCTTGCAAAAATTCAAGCGCATCTTGAATAAAATTATTCCACTATGGGGGAAAACTAGCACATGCTAGCTTTCCCTTTTGCACAAGCACAAACGCATCTCCAACAACATCATTCCACCGTGTCGAAAGCTAGTTTTTCATCGTGTAAGCACAAACACATTTTGAACAACATCATTCCACAAATGGGGAAGGCTAGGGAGTGTTATCTTTCCGTCTTGCACAAGTGCATATCGAACATCATTCCATTATGAGGCAAAGCTAGCTCTTCCACAAGCACAAGTGTATATTGAATAACATCATTCCACCGTGGGGGAAAGATAGCACATGCTATATTTGCCTCTTGCATGAGAAAAAGTGAAGATATAATAACATCATTCCATTGTAGGGGAAAGCTAGCACGTGATAGCTTTCCCTTCTCCACAAGCACAAGTTCATTTCAAACAACATCATTGCATAGTCAGGGAAATCTAGCGCGTGCTAGCTTTCCATATTGTACAAACACAAACATTTCTCGAACAACATCATTCCACCATGGGAGAAATCTAGCGCATGCTAGGTTTTCCTCTTATACAAGCACAAGTGCATATCAAATAACATTATTCCATCGTAGAGGAAAGCTTGCGCGTGCTAACTTTCCCTCCTTCACAAGCGCAAGTTCATCTCGAGCAACATCATTCCACCATCAAGGAAAGCTAGCACATGTTAGTTTTCCCTCTTGATCAAACAACATCATTCCATTGTCAGTGAAAGCTAGTGCATGCTAGCTTTCCCTCTTGCAAAAGTACAATGGAATCTCAAACAACATCATTCCACTTTGGAGGAAAACTGGTATGTGCTAGTTTTCCCTTTTGCACAAGCACAAATACATCTCCAACAACATCATTCCACTGTATGGAAAGCTAGCGCATGCTAGCGTTTTGTCTTGTGCAAGAACAAGCGCATCTCAAACAACATCATTCCATTGTGGGGGACAGTTAGTGTGTGCAAGTTTTATGTCTTGCACAGGCGCATCTCGAACAACATCATTCCATTATGGGAGAAATCCAGCACGTGCAAGCTTCATTTTTTGTACAAGAACATGCACAACTCGAACAACATCATTCCACCATGGTGGAAATCTAGCACAATCTAGCTTTCCCTCTTGCACGAGCACAAGTGCATATCGAATATCATCATTCCACCATGGGGGAAAGCTAGCACATGCTAGCTTTCCCTCCTTTGTAAACACAAGTTCATCTCGAGCAACATCATTCCACTGCTGGGGAAATCTAGCATGTGATAGCTAAACACAAGTGTTTCTCGAACAACATCATTCAACCGTGGGGGAATGATAGTTTTCTCTCTTGCACAACCACAATTGTATATTGAATATCAACATTCCATCGTGGGGGATAGCTAGCACGTGTTAGCTTTCCCTCATTCACAAGCAAAAGTTCATCTTAAACAACATCACTCCACCATGGGTGATAGCTTTCCCTCTTACAGAAGCACAAGCACATCCACCATTGGGGAAAGCTAGCGCGTGCTAGCTTTCCATCTTGCACAAGAACAAGTGTTTCTCTAATAACATTCAACTGTGGGGGAAAGCTAGCACATGCTAGCTTTCCCTCTTGCACGAGCACAAGTGCATATCGAATAACATCATTCCACCATGGGGGATAGCTAACATGTGTTAGCTTTCCCTCCTTCACAAGCACAAGTTCATCTCGAACAACATCATTCCACCATGGAGGAAAGCTTGCTAGCTTTCCCTCTTGCAGAAGCACAATCGCATCTCAAACAACATCATTCCACCTTCACAGAAAGCTAGCATGTGCTAGCTTTCCCTCTTGCAAAAGCACAAGCACATCTCAAACAACATCATTCCATTGTGGTGGGAAAGCTAGTGCATGGTCGCTTTCGATTTTGCACAAGCACAAATGCATCTCAAACAACATCATTCTACCGTGTGGAAAGCTAACGCGTACTAGCTTTCCGTATTGTGCAAGAACAAGAGCATCTCGAGCAACATCATTCCATTGTGGGGGAAAGCTAGCATCTGCTAGCTTTTCCTCTTGTGAAAGTACAGGTGCATCTCGAACATCATTCCACCGTGGGGGAAATTTAGTGCATGCTAGCATTCCCTATTGCACAAGCACAAGCTCATCTCAAACAACATCATTCCACCATCGAGGGAGGCTAGTGCATGCTAGCTTTCCCTATTGCACAAGCACAAGTGCATCTCGAACAACATCATTCGACCATGGGGGAAAAATAGCGTGTGCTAGATTTCCCTCTTATACGCGCTAGCTTTCCTTCTTGTACAAACACAAGTGCATCTCAAACAACATCATTCCACCGTGGGGGAATTTCCCTCTTGTACAAGCACAAGAACATCAATTGTGGCTAAAAGCTAGCACGTGCTAAGTTTCTCTCTTGCACAACCACAAGCATAAGCACATCTCGAACAACATTATTTTGTCGTGGGGGAAAGCTAGTGCATGTTATTTTACCTCTTACATAAGCACAAGTGAATATTGAATAACATCATTCCACCGTGGGGGAAAACTAGCGCATGCTAGCTTTCCCTCCTTCATAAGCAAAAGTTCATCTAGAACAACGTCATTCCATCATCGGGGAAAGGTAGCGTGTGCTAGCTTTCCGTCTTGCACAAGCACAAATGTTTCTCGAACATCATTCCACCGTGGGGGAAAGCTAGCACATCTCTTGCACAAACACAAGTGCATATCAAATAACATCATTCCACCATGGGGGAAAGATAGTGTGTGCTAGCTTTTGCTCCTTCATAAGCACAAGTTCATGTTGAACAACATCATTCCACTGTGGGGGAAAGCTAGAGCATGTTATCTTTTCCTTTTGCAAAACCACAAGCACATCTCAAACAACATCATTCCAACATCTGGGAAATCTAGCATGTGGTAGTTATCCCTCTTGCAAAAGTTCAAGTGCATCTTGAATAACATCATTCCACTATGGGGGAAAACTAGCACATGCTAGATTTCCCTTTTGCACAAGCACAAACACATCTCCAACAACATCATTCCACCGTGTCGAAAGCTAGTTTTTCATCTTGTGTAAGCAGAAACACATCTTGAACAACATCATTCCACAAATGTGGAAGGCTAGTGCGTGCTAGCTTTCCGTCTTGCACAAGTGCATATCGAACATCATTCCATTATGGGGGAAAGCTAGCTCTTGCACAAGAACAAGTGTATATTGAATAACATCATTCCACCATGGGGGAAAGCTAGCACATGCTATATTTCCTTCTTGCATGAGCAAGAGTGCAGATATAATAACATCATTCCATTGTAGGGGAAAGCTAGTGCGTGCTAGCTTTCCCTTCTTTTCCCTTCTTCACAAGCACAAGTTCATCTCAAACAACATCATTGCACAGTCGGGGAAATCTAGCGCGTGCTAGCTTTCCATATTGCACAAACACAAACATTTCTCGAACATCATTCCACTATGGGAGAAATCTAGCGCATGCTAGGTTTTCCTCTTATACAAGCACAAGTGCATATCAAATAACATTATTCCATCGTAGGGAAAATCTTGCGCGTGATAACTTTCCCTCCTTCACAAGCACAAGTTCATCTCAAGCAACATCATTCCACCATAAAGGAAAGCTAGCGCATGTTAGTTTTCGCTCTTGCAGAAGCACAAGCGCATATCAAACAAAATCATTCCATTGTCAGTGAAAGCTAGTGCATGCTAGCTTTCCCTCTTGCAAAAGTACAAGGGAATCTCAAACAACATCATTCCACTATGGGGGAAAACTTGTATGTGGTAGCTTTCCCTTTTGCACAAGCACAAATGCATCTCCAACAACATCATTCCACCATGTGGAAAGCTAGCGCATTCTAGCGTTCCATCTTGTGCAAGAACAAGTGCATCTCAAACAACATCATTCCATTGTGGGGGAAAGCTAGTGTGTGCTAGTTTTATGTCTTGCACAAGCACATCTCGAACAACATCATTCCATTATGGGAGAAATCCAGTGCATGCTAGCTTCCTTTTTTGTACAAGCACATGCAAAACTCGAACAACTTCATTCCATCATGGTGGAAATCTAGCACAAGCTAGCTTTCCCTCTTGCACGAGCACAAGTGCATATTGAATATCATCATTCCATTGTGGGGGGAAGCTAGCACGTGCTAGCTTTCCCTCCTTTGCAAACACAATTTCATCTCAAACAACATCATTCCACTACTGGGGAAAGATAGCGCGTGATAACTAAACACAAGTGTTTCTCGAACAACATCATTCAACCATGGGGGAATACTAGCTTTCACTCTTGCACAACCACAAATGTATATTGAATAGCATGATTCCATCGTGGGGGATAGCTAGCACATGTTAGCTTTCCCTCATTCACAAGTACAAGTTCATCTCAAACAACAACATTCCACTGTGGATGCTAGTTTTCCCTCTTGTAGAAGCACAAGCACATCCATCATTGGGGAAAGCTAGCACGTGCTAGCTTTCCGTCTTGCACAAGCACAAGTGTTTCTCAAACAACATTCAACCATGGGGGAAAGCTAGCACATGCTAGCTTTCCCTATTGCACGAGCACAAGTGCATATCGAATAACATCATTCCACCATGGGGGATAACTAACATGTGTTAGCTTTCCCTCCTTCACAAGCACAAGTTCATCTTGAGCAACATCATTCCACCATGGAGGAAAGCTTGCTAGATTTCTCTCTTCCAGAAGAACAAGCACATCTCAAACAACATCATTCCATCGTCACAGAAAGCTAGCACGTCCTAGCTTTCCCTCTTGCAAAAGCACAAGCGCATCTCGAACAACATCATTCCACTATGGTGGGAAAGCTAGTTCATGCTAGCCTTCGATTTTGCGCAAGCACAAATGCATCTCAAACAACATCATTCTACCATGTGGAAAGCTAATGTGTGCTAGCTTTTCGTCTTGTGCAAGGACAAGAGCATCTCGATCAACATCATTCCATTGTGGGGGAAAGCTAGCACATTCTAGGTTTTTGTCTTGCACAAGCGCATCTAAACAACATCATTTCATTGTGGGGGAAAGCTACCGTGTGCTAGTTTTTTCTATTGCACATGCATAAGCACATTTTGAACAACATCATTCCACCATGGTAGAAAGCTAATGCATCCTAGCTGCTAGCTTTCCCTCTTGTACAAGCACAAGTGCATATCGAATAGCATCATTCCACTATGGGGGAAAGCTAGCGCTTGTTATCTTTTCCTCCACAAGCACAAGTTCATCTCAAACAACATCATTCCACCATCTATGAAATCGTGCATGTGCTAGCTTTTCATCTTGCACAAGCACACGCATTTCCCGAACAACATCATTGCACCTTGGGGGCATGCTAGTTTTCCTTCTTGCACAAGTACAAGTGCATATCGAATAACATCATTCCACCGTGGGGGAAATCTAGCACATGCTAGCTTTGCCCCCTTCACAATAACTAGTTCATCTTGAACAACATCATTCCAATGTGGGTGAAAGCTAGTGCATGCTAGCTTTCCCTCTTGCAAAAGCACAAGCGCATCTCAAACAACATCATTCAACCATCAAGGAAAGTTACAACGTCCTAGCTTTCCCTCTTGCAAAAGCGCAAGCGCATCTTGAACAACATCATTCCACTTTGGGGAAAGCTAGCGCATGCTAGCTTTCCCTTTTGCATAAGCACAAATGCATCTTAAACAATATCATTCCACTATGTGGAAAGCTAGCACATGCTAGCTTTCCTTCTTGCGCGAGCATAAGCACATCTCAAACAACATCATTCCTCTGTGGGGGAAATCTAGTGCGTGTTAGCTTTCCATCGTGCACATGCATATCTCAAACAACATCATTCCATTGTGGGGGAAAGATAGCGCATGCTTTCTCTCTTTCTTACGCAATCACAAGCACATTTCGAGCAACATTACTCCACCATGGGGGAAAGCTAGCACATGCAAGCTTTCCCTCTTGCACAAGCACAAGTGCACATCGAATAACATCATTTCACTATGGGGTGCTAGCTTTCCCTCCTTCACAAGAACAAGTTCATCTCAAACAACATCATTATATCACATGCTAGCTTTCTATCTTGCACAAGTACATGCCACACATTGGTTATCGGATCCAGGGATCGATCTCTATATTAGAATTTTACACTACCATGTTTGACATTTTCATCAGAAAATTATCTCCAAGAAAGATTTTTCCTCCATGTGATTCTTAATAATTGATTAACCACTCCCTGTGAAGAGTTATCTAGAAGGAAGCTCCCAATTCAATCAATCATGCCTATTGGTCAGCAAACATGTAGAAGAGAGATACATGCTACCCTCACAACTATAAATCCCTACAACCAATTCCTCCTTATTTTCTTATCTCTCCTTCAAAGCATTGGGATTGCATTGGCCATTTTTATGCCCTCTTTGATGGCAGCGTCAACATATAAGCTCTTGTCACTTCCTACCTTTACTGGCATATCTTCCTCTAGATTTAGATTTCCTCCCACTAGATCTCTCATCATTTCGCTCCATAGAGCATCCTCTAGTCACTAGAGCTTCTTAATCAATGTTTCTTTCAGAAGTTCTTATCCATGTCTCCTCCTACAACAATTGACCTACAATCTTAGCTAGCTTCAAGGTCTAGATCCATGAGACCTCGAGGGGTTTCCCATCCTCCACCAACGAGACCCTTGCGAGAGTTTCCAAATTCATATCTAGGGATAGAAATTCCCCTTCCAGTAGGTAGTCCTCCTCTTCTAGACATCAACAACAACCTACTTTCTTGAGATAGAAAACCAAGCACTGGACCAAGTCTTCTAGACAATCTTCCATCATAAGTTTTTTCTCTCTAGCCTCAAATGCTAGGATAAACACATATACAGAGGTAGGTGATCTATAGGAGAGGAGTCTTTCCTCATTCTCATTAGTCAAAAGGTTTAGGAATCGTTGAGGCTTCCTCCCTTTACCTTGTACCTTCTTTCAAGGCATCCCTCTATGGCATTTGTCTTTTGGCCCTTCACAACATGTGTATCACTTCAATTTTTCCAGTAGCACTTTCTTTTTTTGCTATTAGAGATTAGATCTACTTTTGTTTTCATATAGGAGTAGCGTGTCCAGACATAAGTGCAAGATAGCAATTAGAGTTCTTCTAATAGCCTTTTAGCCTTAGTGTCATGTCCTTCGAGGGTCCTTCAAATGAGACATATCTTAAAGCTGAAAGAGAATGCTCCCCGGGGATCTCAACAACTTTTCAAGTCGAAGCTTTACCTAACTATCTTTGGCATTGTCACGAAATCAAAACCATCTTGAGATTATCCATACATATTAGATAAAGAGCAAGGATTTCTCCCGCAATCAAAGAATGTAGTTTCCACTCTTCACTCTTCATTTGACATTTATTAAAAACCCTTAGTGTGCACCTAAAAAGGCTCACTCAAACCAAATCGATACTCTAGTTTTAGGCAAGATTTGAACTTTCA
>SNQJ01S0227072.1:0-14557 GCA_010110895.2 Picea sitchensis | reverse complement strand
TATTTGAGATATATATGAAAACATGTTGATTTTCTAACATTTAATCACAAATTCCTTTTAAATACTAAAATGAATAAAGTGGAGAACAATAAGGTGAAACCCAAGTACATTTATGGAAATGATATCGTGAAAGGTTAATGGGGTGATGATATGTGAAGAATTATGAAGGGAGAGGTGGATGAGAATAGTACATTTCTGAGCCTCAACACTTGGCAATGGATCTCTTGCAATGGGCGATAAGCCTTCATTAACTTTGTTCTATCCGTTATGGCGCGGTCCAATGGTCTGGTGGCGAACCATAAATTCCTTTCTACCTGTTCGGAGGGTCGGTTGAACGGTTATATTTTTCCCAATGGCTATATTGCTTCACCTTGGTGAAGTGCCATGTGGCGTTGTTCTGTTATCCTGGCGAAGCTCCAATTTTGCAAATTTCCTCTCTACGAAGTTCCCTCTGGAACCTTCTGTAACTTTTCGATCTTAGCTCTCTTCTTAATTAGCTTTCTGGCCTTCTTTCCAGTGAGCTTCGTCTCAGTATTCCTTTTTCCATTTTGATTCTTATCTTCTTTTGGCATAGTTACTTTGCATTGTTGAGATTATTTCCTAAGATTCAAGGGTGATACTTCTTCTTTATCTGGAATGTGTACTTCAATCTTCTGTGGGTCTTCTAGTGTTCTTGTAACTTTGACATCCATGTCTCTGGTGCTAAATAGATCCGATCTATTATTTTGTTCTTTAATCAAGTGTGTGATCCTTCTAGTCATGAAATCTTTTAACTCTTGTTTCTTCTGCTCTAAAAATTCTTCTTCCTCCTTTCTTCTGGCCTGATCTCTTTCAATCCAGGGTTTTCTGAGAAACATAGGAAATGGAGCGTTATCCTCAATATATTTAACAACTTCAAATTATTCTTTTGTCGAAGTTCCATTGGCGCTCATAGATATCTGGGTAAGCTTTCCACATAGGTTTATCAACTTCCCTTTGAATATTCTTATTCCTCCTAATGAAGGAATCATGGCAGGACTTCCTATAGCTTCCCAAGTTCTTTCTGTCATGATATTCACCTGTGTTTCCTCATCTAGAACAAAATCAATGTCAAAGTCTCATATTCTTTCTTCTATGCATGCTTTTTCTTTGAAGATCCTTGATAAGTTGACATGTCGGTGTTCATTCAGGGTGTCTTTTATCTATAACAATACTTTCTCTGATTCTTTCTGGGGTTCTACCATAATCGTAGTTTTTGGATCTGCCTTAGGGTTTTCTTGTCTCATGTTCATTCTTTCAAGCTTAGCAATCATTCTAGGGCAATCCAATACTTCATGTTCCATAGCTTTGCAACAAATACAACTAGGTCTTCTCCTAGGGAACTCCTTAGCAAGGTGTCTTGGTTTTCTGCAACTATAACAGAGGGTTAATCCTCTCTTTCTTTTAAATGATTCCCATATTCTCCTGTACTTTGCACTAGGATCATGGTAGCTAACCTGCAAACATTTCTTTCTAGGATCCTGCATCCACTTGTTAGTCCAAACATTCTTTCTATGCATAGGTATAACATATCTTTCACTATTCTTATCAGATCTACACATGTCAAACCTTATTTCATATATTAGTGCCTTCTTTTTCAAGCTAGGATAGAAGCTATCAAACATACCTAGATCCATATTATTGAAACAAAAATTTCCACTTATCTTACTTCTACAGAGCACAAAGCTTTCATATCTATAACTTTTCACTATTCTTACCTTTATCAGAGTAAAGAGCTTCTAGATATTACCTCTTTTAATAAAAAATTATCACTTTTACCTTTCTCAGAGAACAAAGCTTTCAGATCTTACCTCTTTTCTTTAGCACAGATCTTCACAAACTAAGTAGAGTACTGCACACTAGAGCGACAGATCTATGCATGGAGCTTTCACAGTTTCAAGTCGGATCTTTGCACAAAGCTTATTCTTCCTTAGTTCCCAAAAATTATAGTTTCAGGTCATGGCAATAGAACCATTTTTTGGCACAGGGGTAGACCCAGGGTTCAACGCTACAACAGGGCACCAAAAAAACCCTAACTACTGGCCCTTTTGGCAAGACCTATGAAGCAGATGAAGTATCACCCAAGGTAGAGGGTGGTTGCAAGACTCAGGTGTCTACAACCTTAGATGGGACACAGATCTGTGATTGTAATACTTAACAAAGCACTTAGCAACTACAGTTCATCAACATTCATCTTAGTATATACTCCGCAGATGAAACAGAGCATCGCAACATTCATTCAAATCTAACGTATGTGAGAACTTAGCATAAAGAGATAGATTAGATCTAGCAGATTTAAGAACTAAGAAAGTTCACATAGTTCAGATCTAACATCCATATACATCTTTAGCACAAAGAACAAACAGATCTATCCATCTATATCAAAGCACTTAGCAAGTAAATACATAAACACATAAACACATCGCACAAATCATAGCAACACCACATGTACGTGGTTCACCCCCACCCTGGGGCTATGTCCACCAACTCTTCTTCTTTATTATCTTCAGTCAAGCTTCTTATAGGCACATAACATCAAAATCCTACTCCATAGAAGACAAGAGATCTGCGCACACTCCACCACATCCTCCTTCTTTGAGTTAGGGTACATCACCAAGCTTTCTTACAATTACTTGCACGTAGCTCTGCAAGTCTCACATAGTATGCACAAAGAATATACAATCCATACTTAGCACTTATCCCAATATTACACAGATATATATGCACACCTATGCTTCTCCTTACATTTCCTAGACATCTATTTATACTTAAAAAAATAAGACTAAACATGGGTAAACCCATGGGTCGACATCCCCATACCCGTTACATAATCCCAAATCCTAAAAATGACCCAAAAAGGGGCCGAGATCCCGCGATCTCTTCTTCATTTTGTGCTCCGCCTTCGACAGGCTATCGAAGTCCCAAAATAGGTCAACTTGACCAAGGATCTCCAAAAACTTGGTCAAGGGACAACACAAACGTTCCGGCAATAACTGCATTTCTATCCATTCTGGAGCGTCGTTCGAATGGTCGGGATGCCTCCAACAATTATATTTCTTCGTTGTGGTGAAGTGCCAGTCGGTGTTGTTCTTCTATTCCAGCGAGGTTCAAGTTCTGCAAGCCTTCCTTTTGCGAACTCCTCTCTGAAACCTCCTGCAATTTTTCTATCTTTTCTTTCTTCTTACTAAGATTTCTAGATTTATTTCCTGTGATCTGCGTCTCTGGATTCCTATTTCCATTATTGTTCTTGTCTTTTCTTAGCATAGTAGCTTTGCACTGTTGACGATATTTCACAAGGTTAGAGGATAATACTTCTTCTATTACTATTTCTGGAGTAGGTTCTCTACTCTCATGCATGGATAGGTTCTTTAAGCCTTCTTGTGTTCTTTCAACTTCGACAGCTAAGTCTTTGGTCCTCATTTTCTTCGACTTGTCCTCTTGTTCTTTTATTAAGCGCGTTATTCTCTTAGCCATAAAATCCCTTAATTCCTTTTTTTTTTGTTCTATATCTTCCTCATCTTATCTCCTTCGGATCTGATCTCTCTCGATCCAAGTCTTTCCTAACAAAAATGCAAAGGGAGTGATTTTCTCAACATACTTAATGACATAAAATTCTTCTTCTGTCGATGTTCCATGAGCAACCATAGGTACATGGGAAAGTCTTCCACATAGGGTTCTCAGCTTTCCTTTAAATAATCCTATTCCTCCCAATGAAGGAATCATAGCAGGATTTCCTAATATTTCCCAAGCACTTTCTGTCATAATGTTAACCTGTATTTTTGCATCCAATACACAGTCTATGTCGAAGTCTCATATTCTTGTTTCTATGCACTCTTTCTCTTTTAAAATCTCTGATAAATTGATGTCTTTGTGATCATTCAATGTTTCTGTCATCTGTAATAATATAGCCTCTGATTCTTTCTGGTTCTTTCTCATATTCTTAGTCTCTTGACCTTCCTCATGGTATTCTTGTCTCATGTTCATCTTCTCAACTTTAGCAATCATTCTAGGGCAATCTAAAACTTCATGTCTAGTAGATTTACAACAAAGGAAAATAGGACTTCTACCAAGGCATTCCTTAGAAAGATGTCCGAGTCTTTTGCAATTATAACATAATGTCAATCCTCTCTTTCTCTTAAACGATCCCCAACCTTTATTGTACTGCGCAGTGGGATTATAGTGATAGACTTGAAAACAATTATTTCTCGGAGCCTGCATCCATTTGTTAGTCCAAAAATTATTTATATGCATAGGGATAACATATATTTCACTATTTTTATCAGATCTATTCATATGATATCTTCTTTCTTCTATTTGTGCCCTAGTTTTCAAACTAGGAATTTTTTTATCAAATATACCTAGATCCATTCTTTCAAAATGAAAATTTCCACTTATCTTACCTTTATCAGAGCACAAGGCCTTAAGATCTTACCTCTTTTATTCAGATCCAATTCCTTTCTTAGCACAGAGCTTCACAAATCAAGTAGAGTAATGCACACTACAACAACATATCTACACACAGAGATTTATCTTTTCCTCAAATCCCAACAATCACAGTTTCAAGTCCTAGAAACATAACCATTTGTTGTCACAGGGGAAGACCTAGGGTTCAATGCACCAACAAAACCCTAACTACCAACCCTTTCGGCAACACCTGCGAAGCAGATGAAGTCTCACCCAAGGTGGAGGCAGGGGTGTTTGCAGGACTCAAGTGTCTACAACCTAGCTGGGACATAGATATGTGATCACAATTCTTTAACAGAGAACTTAGCAGTTAACATTCATTAGTCCTTAACCTTACATCATAGGTAAAGCCCTAATTACAGAACGGTGTAGTATGCAACAAGATCTAACACATCTAAGCACTTAGCATATAGAAATAGATCAGATCTAGCATTCATTCCTATCACTAAGAATTAAACATTCATCCAGACTAAGAACTAAGAAAATAAATACACAACCACATGAACGGTATAGAACAAAGCACTATAACATAGGATATACGTGGTTCACCCCCAGCGTGGGGCTACGTCCACCAACTCTTCATCTTCTTTATTATCTTTTTCCAATCCTCTTGCATGCACAAAGCCACAAAACCAACTCCGCATAGGACAGGAGATCTGCGCGCACCTCGCCAGATCCTCCTTCCTGAGTTAGGTCACAACACAAAGCCTTATTACACAGTCTGCACACAATTTTATTACAATCACTTGCACTTAGCTCTACAGGTCTTAACGCATAGTATACACAAAGCCTCTAGCTCTGCACTATGTTGATTCTACTAGGTCTCTCCACTACTTTATTACATCTCCTAGATATCTATTTATACATTACAAATGGGGCCTAAATATGGGTAAACCCATGGGCCGACATCCCATACCTGTTACATAAACCCTAAACCCAAAAATACCACAAAAGGGAGTGAGATCCTATGATCTCTGCTTCGCCTGGCACTTCGTCTTCGACCAGCCTGTCGAAGTCCCAAAAATGGTCAAACACGACCAAGGTTCTCCAAAACTCGGTCAAGGTAAAACATTCATCAATATTCTCCATAGCTCATATATCCTCTACCTCTTCTTCATCACTTTCCAAGCCTTCCCTCACGGCTACAACTCTCTTCTTGATGTTCACCTTATATTGGTAGGGTACTCCATTGCTCGTCTTTCCAGTTGTTTCCATGATCTGCTTGATCTAGTATTCATTCATCATTATTGGGTCTAAGGCATACTCCTTATGTATTTTATCCACCTCTCCTTCCATTTCTCCTTCTCCTGTCAATGCTTCCCCCCTTCCCCCATGCATGCAGGAAAGTCTAGTTGTTTGAATCCATTGTCATTACACCTTTGTTATATATTAATATCTTAATAGAAGTATATAACGATATTATATACCTACCTTGAGTTCCCTTCAAGAAATCTTGTTCATATGCGTTGTAAGACTTCATTGTATCTACTACAAATTCTGTGATAAATCCTGCAACAATGTTGTCTAACCAGAAATATACTGCACGTGTAAACTTATTATCAACTCATTGTAACTACGTGATCTCTTCAGGATTCCACTCTAGTTGTCTGATCTGATTTGTAGGATGGTTTTCTTTCAATCTTTTTATCCACTCCTACAATACATGCGGGAAATCACAGAAAAATACTTCATGTAAGTCATTGAATACGTACTTGTCCAGATATTTGCGCGGTGTCAACTTCAGGTTTCTATTATCTTTCTGCAAAAACTCTATCTCTTTTGTCTTCAACCAGCTCTCTATCTCTGCCTTCATTGGATTCCATGGTCTCAACATTCTGTTTTAGATTCTCATTCTCTCAATGTCTTGTTATATAGTTTGAACTTCATTTGACGTGTATATCACATACTCAATCCCATTTTCTTCCAACCAATCAACCAACCAGCAACGAAACTATTTGTTGGCTTTTACTCTTCTATTAGTCTTGAGGATTCTTTATGGGTTATTCTGATTCTACCTTAATATCATAGATTTACCCTGGTTCAGATTTGATAAGATCCCAACAAAATCCCTTTAAAAGTATCGCCCCCTCTGGTAGACGAGAAGGAAACACAACAAACATAGTGTACCGCACAGTCTCACCCGAGATAGCTCTATGGGTGGCTGAAATACTCAGGTGGTTGCGACCTGGGAATGAGTGGAGATCTGCAGTTGTACTCTATAATCTTTATTCATTCAATCCAACATCTAATTAGAGCAGTCATTCTATTCATGCATGTGGAATACCATATCTAACTAGTTAATTCATTCATCTAATATCCAACATTTAACAACAATAAAGACGCATACATTCATTCACATAACATAGGTGTTACTCACCCCTTCCTGGGATACGTCCACAAATATTTGTCTCTCAAGATTTCATTATGGTTCAATAATATATCACGCCGCACGTGTTTATAATCTCAGGTCTTACTCTCTTTCACAGGCTCCTCGATCCCTGTGAGGTTGACTAGATCGCACCAGGCTCCTCAACCTGCAATATAACCCTTAGGATCAAGTTGCTCACTACTCCCCTAGCTCACCAGTTTAATGGCTCATACAGTTCTTACACTTCCTCCTCCTCGGTTGCCCCCCCTGTCGTCTAATCGGTCTCTCTCTGTGTCTCTCTCTTCCCATCCGTCCAGTTGTGGTCCCCCTCTTCCCCTAAGTACTACTTATTTATATCCTTGGCTCATCATCCATTACAAAACATTACAAAAACCCTAACCCTAGCATCATTAGTTCTTTCTTTCATGCACACCTCTCCTTCTTCTCTTACGCATGTTTCTTTTCCTTCTAGATGTCCTTT
This sequence comes from Picea sitchensis, assembly GCA_010110895.2. Taxonomy (NCBI): domain Eukaryota; kingdom Viridiplantae; phylum Streptophyta; class Pinopsida; order Pinales; family Pinaceae; genus Picea; species Picea sitchensis. The sequence goes on along the minus strand of SNQJ01S0227072.1, from coordinate 7,226 downwards.
CCTCCTTACACGCTTCTCTTCCAAAAATAACCTTTCCTACTGACTAGGTCTGCATCCAACACCGCAGTTTTTCTGCCGCGATTTTTCTCTATCAATAATACCTTCCCAAATAACCTTTCACAAATGGATATTCAATATGCTCAAATATCATGTTCATAAGAGACCCTTGATCTCTTATTTACACTTCTCCAAGTAGCTTCCTCTAGCTGTTAGTGTTATCTTCTAACAAACTTACCCAACTTCCTTCTTTTGGGGATAATCCACTTCTAACCACTTTGTCCACTTACAACCACTTTGTCCACAAATAGTAAACTCTCCACTTTTAGTTTGCAACTAATTTATTTTTAGTTATTTTTCTTGGTACAACCCTTAATATGACCTAACCATTGGTCAAATTCTTATAGGAGCTTCTAGAATGAATTTGACTTCTTTATTCTATGGGCTTCTAAGAGAACTCATGAGGGTTCTCCAACTTCACATGGAGCCAGGCATGGATTTTGTGACGTTTCGCATATCAAGCTTGGAAACAGCATGGCATATACTATCCATATGGAATAGTTTCTCCTTCAAATTCATTTGATCTTCATTACATTATTCCTCAATCGAACTTGGGTTCCCTAACCATATTGTTGGGATACTCAACCACCTAATCATTTTAGCTACTTCCTAGAAAGCATCTTCCCTTGAGATATTTCACCATAAGGGGACCACTTTAGGTTTCATCCATTTGGATTCTTCTTATCAACCATGACATGACATGGGGACCACTTTGGAGTTTATCCATTTGGTTCTTCTTATCAACCATGACATGACATCAATGATACAACTCCCTTTAATATCAACACATCATTATGACACCACTTGACATCAACCCTTTGACAACAATTACATCAATGACCATAAAACCAATAACAAATATATCAATGATACAAACACATCACTATGAAAATACTTGAAATCAACCCTTTGACATCAATGAAAAAATAGTACAACAATCTCCCTCTTTAGCATTGATGGAAACACCAACATTGATGTCAACATCGATCATTGATGGAAACACTTAGACATGGAAATGCTCCTCATCAATATTCATCTCTCCACATCAATGTAGCTATATCTCCCCCTTTGACATCAATGGAAAAGGGTATATCTCTTTGGGGCTGCTCCCCCTAAATGAATTGTGCCTCAGGCTGCTCCTCCTGTGATACGGATTATTTTCGGCACGAAATGAGAGCGGAGATATAATAAAGAAATGTACAGAGATATATCAGATATCCAATATTATAACAGAAATGTATCAGAGATGCAACCATAAACACAGATATAAAATAATACACAATTTTCTATTAATGAGCGAAAATGTACAAAGATTGTAAAATACATAGTGAAAGACTCGCTAGAATGGTGGCAACTTATCTCTGAGAACAGATGTGATGGCTACTCGCATCCATAAGAAGATGATTTTACAATGAGGCTCCAAAGGAATTTTTATCATAAAGAAAATACAAAACCCTAATCCTGAAAGATGAAAAGCCAACAGTTTTGTGGACCTCGTTTTGGGTAGTTTGGTGTATCAACTTCCTGGGGGCATAACTTTTGCATAAGGTCTTCATTTGGAGAGCATGATAGCTCGTTGGAAAGGTATCATCAAGGCTATCATTGAGAATCTATCATTGAGAATTTAAATATCGAAAAACCTTCATTTAGGCCCTCAAAATGACCCTGAAAGTGAAAAACTGCTAAAAATAGTAAATTGCCGAAATTGCCAGAAAAATGTTTTGAGAAAGTTGGAAAAGGTAGGTGGCCACCTGATCCAGGTGGATATTGGTGGACACCCACCTATTCCAACTGGCTCCTTGTGTTCGTTTTTGTTCAGAATGTCCTTCTGTACTGCTTTATAATTGTTAGTTCTACACTTCTAGGGTTGTCTGAAGCCCCACACATTCTCCAGGAGGATATGGGTGGCCTCTCGCCTAATCCAACTGGATTATTTTGTATGTTTTCATGTCAACACATCTTGTTGTACTTTCAGGGTTGTTTTGGGGCCCTAAAAATTGTTTTTTTTGTCTCGCCACAGTCATATTGTGGAATGATTCAGAGTCTAATGGCAGAATGTGTAGCTCTCTAAAATACCTTTCCAACGGGCTATCACACGCCTAAAACAAAGATCGTATGCAAAAGATACAACCCTAGGAAGTTGAGGTACCAAATTACACCAACTTACCCATAGGGCCCACATGACTTTTGGAATTTCACCTTCTAGGGTTAGGTTTTTGGATGTCTAGGGTTTTGGAATTCATGAGTAATATGAATAAGGCCTCTGGAGCCTCATTGTAACCCATTTTTCTCAGACGGATGCGCATAGCAGCCACATCTCTTCTCAGAGATAGCTACCACCATTCAAGCAAGTTTTCGTTATGTAGTTTTATAGTTTCAGCCTATTTCATTATTTAATAAAATATATTGTTCACTGGATATTTGTGTTATTCTTCCTATCACTGTGCCTATTGTATTCAGTTTGTTAATCAGTTTGTTCCGCTCCTAAATCTGGATAAGTGGTATCAGAGCGGTCTGCTCTTCATTTATTTTTCTTTGTGCATGTCCCCAACAAGGTCTGTGTACAAGAAGTTGGGACTTGACCCAATAAATCCATTACCAGATCGGTCGCATTGATCCCGATGAAAACCCATGGGAGACGAAAAGAAAGATGATGGAGCAGGAGATCCTATTAAAATTTTGCTCGAGGAAGCCCTCGCGCGACAAAGGAATGAAATGATGGACAACTTCGCGCAGATCCTTCGACGTTTGCCCACGAGAGAAGCATATTCACTAAGCAGCCATGCAACCCCCTTCAAGGTATAGGTAAATTTTGATATTCCATTATTTGAAGGACTGATAGATGTGTATGCTGTAGATAAATGGTTGAATCTAGTTTAAGGATATTCTTTGGTTCACAATTTTTTCGATAGGGAAAAGATCATTTTTTCACTCCTCAAGGTCGTTCCCCATGTTAAAGACTGGTGGGATACTTAATCTGAGCAAAGGTTCATGGAGGAATATGCAATTTTCATTGTAGCCCCTCCATGGGATTCCTTCCGGGACGTCATTAAAGAACAATACTACCATGTTGGAAGCTACAAGGACCAGTACACCAGATGGACCACCCTACATCAAGAAAGGGACCAGACAGTACCAGACTCCACCAATATTTTCCATACCCTACGCACTAAATTGGGTATCAAATATTTTGAGTGTCATCTGGTGCTCAAATACCATGGTTTTTTGCATATATACATTCAAAAATAAATGGAGTTCCTGGACATCACCTCACTGAGCATAACTTGTAGATACTCTATCAAGATCGAGAAGAAATTTAAGTAGAAATGACAAGAGTTTGGATCTGCAAATCCCTCACAGCCAAAGTAGGGAAAAGGAAACCCCAACCCACACAACAAGGGACCAATTTGAGATGTTTTCCCTCAGGACAATTCTTCCAAGTTGTAACACAAGAAGGGAAACAAGAAGACAAAGAAGGACACGAGAAAATGGTGTGAGTACCATAAAAGTCCTTAGCACAACACCAAGGAATGCAGCTCCAAGTAGTCCCTTGTGGCCAAGATGAAGGATTCTGATTCCAAGTCAAATCCTGAAGGAGGGAAGCAGATTATCGATGATGAACCCAGTGCCATGGTCTCTACCACCAAATTAGTCCAGACAAGCGAACCAGAAGAACTAGAGGAACGGGAATGCCTCTTTCACTCATAGATGTGTCTCAAGGGGACTCTGATTCATTTCATTGTCGACTGCGGTAGTCAGAAGAACCTAATTTTAGCAAAGGTCGTCAAGAGGCTGGACCTGCCAATGACACCGCACCCACATCCCTACACCATTGGTTGGCTTCATCAAGGAAGAGATCTCCATGTCAACCAACAATGACGTCTGCCCTACAGCATCAAGCCTTTCAAAGATGAGGTACTGTGTGATATTGCTCCCCTTGAAGTTTGTGATGTTCTTTTAGGATAACCATATTTGTGGAAGTGTCATGTTTTATATGAGTCTATACCCCGCAGTGTTATTATTACTACTTTGGGTAGAGAATTGTACAGGATACCAGAGGTGGCACCACCTACTTCTATTTCTTTAATCTCTACTAAGAAATGCAGTAAGGTCATTTCACATACCGAGAATTTCGTCTTCTTTGTGATCCGTGCTCACAGTAAACAAAATGTTGCCGCCACATTCGTGGCCTCTACAAAATGCCTCTCTTTACAGTAGAAGTTGTTATCACTCCAAGAGTCTCTCTAGGTTGTAGATTGAGAGAGATTGGTAACTTAATCAAATGCTTAATGAAATATATTAAATTGGATAAGAAATGGATAACTCACTCACTCACTAATTTACTCAAGACACATTGAGCATATCCAGACAAGATAAGGCTCTCAAAAGTTATTGATCATATGGTTTTTAAACTCATATGGATGGAGAAAACTCACTATACCAGCAACATCATGTATATTAAAAACATAAATAAAAGGTTGATTATAACAAGGAAGAATACTTATAATCCTAGTTTACCAATGCAAAGACAAGATGACAATTATAATTCATTGAGTAAACAAATAAATGAACATGACATTCAATCATAAGTACAGGAAGAGATGAATGAACAGAGGTCTGAACAATAACAGTGAAACAAGCTTATGATTCCAGTATATATTATCAAAAGTCTTTACAATAAAAGAGTCTAGGAAGCTCTCCAAAATCTCACCTCCAACTCCTCCCTTTGGTCCTCTTTATATAGATATTACATGCTCATATAGATCCAAAATATATGAATCTCATAACCTATTCACCTATCTTTGGTTTGTTGAAGATATCCAACTCAAATCCGAATTTGTGAGGTGGCTAGCTGATCCAAAATGGATTCAAAGAAGGTTAAGACAACTCATAATGCACAGAAGTAAATCAGAACGCTCAGAATGGCTCCAGCAGACAACAAAAGGGAAAAACATCAAAGTTCCTAAAACTCAGTGAAAATGACATAATATCGAAGAGCGCATCGCAAGCTTTCTAATGGTGCAAACGACTCGTCAAACGGAGTTACGGATCAAAATTTATAAGCAGTCAAAGTTCAATCAAACTTGGTCAAACAGGCAAAAGTTAAAGTGACACATGGCACCACTACAAGGGTGACACGTGGCACATCTGATTTTTCAATATGACGTTGCATGGCAGACACATGGGCATGTTCGGTGATGACACATGTCAACTTCATTAGCAAATCATATTGTGACAAGTGGCAGTTTTGGTGGTCAAGTTATATGGTGCCACATGGCCCAGTCATGGGCTGCCATGTGGCACCCCTCCCATGGCTGGAATGTGAAAAATATTAGTCAACTCCACAAGAGTCAACCTTGTGACCTTCAACAGCCCAAAGGCCCCACACTCACGTGCTAACCACTACACCAAGCAATGTTCCTTATTTGTAATGTGGGGAAATATTTATTTAAGTTTTAAGAATGTTTTGAATGGGGAAGGAAAGGGCTAGGCCTTCGGCCCAACCCTTGGTCCCATACCACACCATGTGACCATCCACCATATGATATTCCGCATGTCCGACATTATAGCCGCCTCCATACATAATTCCGCCACTATATTTATCCATCTGCCATGCAATAGACACATGCCTACCAAATATAACATATCCCCTGCTATATTTAGAACTATTCTGCCATTTAACCGCCCGCCAAAACCTCCGCCAGTTTTAGCAAGAGCACCAAAAAATTTTTGTAACACATGTGTAAAATAGGGAGTCTATGGGATTCGACCCCAAAACCTCACAACAACCTATGCCTTAAATTAGCCTCCATAACCAATGCGCCTAACTTCTTCATTAATGCTAACTACCCACCAAAATTGTATAAGAAGGGCTTTCTGTCAGTGCATTAAGGGGGGACGAGAGCATAGAGAAGGGGAAGGCTGAGCGCATCCATACAGTACGGATTTGGGTGCATTTTTCAAGATTTTGGCATGAATTTCGAGATCTGTCAGTCATTAATTGCAGGAGCAGTGGCACAAAAATCAAGGCAAGGGTGTCTTGGGGACCCGAAAGTGTCTGACTCGGATTAAGGCATGGAGACAGTCATTTTTAGGTAAAACGATGCCAAAAATGCAGTGGTGGTGTTGGTTTTCTGATTTGAGCAAAGCTTTTGTGGCTTAGCTCCAGAATGAGGTATATTTATGTATTTTGCCCAATTCTTTTGTGGAGTTAATAAAAAGACCTACCCATTTGAGAGTAGGACCCGGAGACGTAGTCCACCAGGGATGAACTCCGTTATCAAGTTCTTTGTGTTCATATTTCATGATTGTGTCTCTTTCATTTTGATCTTTTCCTTATTTTTGGTGTATTTTTGTTTATTCTCATTTTATGCAATTCTTTAATAAGTCACCTGACAAAAAGATCCTGGATCATGTTGGTATCAGAGCAGTCATCTTTGACTTGAATTGTTGAGTATGAATGCTTACTAGGGCCAAACATAAGAAAGGTGAAGGAACTCTTAAGATGTTCAATCCCAAAGTTGGTCATACATCCTGAAGGAAGAAGATGGCAGAAGAAGACAAGCATGATGAACAGGAGAAAAACTTTCACATGGTCTTTTATTGCATGTCAGAAATGGTCGAACGAATGTATGGAGATTACGTTAAGATGATGAAGAAGGAGGAGAGGAAAAAGGAAGCACATGCAGATGATTATTCTTCAGTAAAACAAGGGGTTGGAGGAGATCCTCCTGAGCCTCCATCTTCACCTTCAAGTTCTAGTTCTTCCTCTGAGAATTCTCATCACTCTCAACATTCTAACCATAAAGCCTCTCTTAAGAAACCATTGTTACAGCTTGATGTAAAGTTTTCTTTACCTATGTTTAATGGAGATGGTAATCCTGAAAAGTTAGACAATTGGATTCGACAGGTTCAAGTATATTGTCATGTTCAGCATATTGATGAAGAGGAAGTTAAAATGCAATTGACTTCTCTTCAGTTGGAAGGCACCGCCCTCGTATGGTGGGAGAGAAAGCTAGAGGACAAAAGTAAGTGTGGTAAGCTTCTTTCCTCGTGGTTGGATTTTAAAACAAAGATAAGGAAGTAGTTCTATCCATTAGGGTATTTACATAAAGCAATGATGGAATGGAAAACGTTGAGACAGAGTAAAGGTCAGAACATACAAAGTT
>SNQJ01S0227071.1:0-14557 GCA_010110895.2 Picea sitchensis | reverse complement strand
AAGATCCTTCTAGAAGTGGAAGCTTCTATTAGGTCTTCTTACATCCGCCTTATTCTATTTTATTGAAAGGTCTTATTAATATTGACCTTTATTACATCCGAATACATTGATCTACCTATGTGCGGGTTAGGACCTTAACACAGACCGAGTGTCTCGCCATGGGGAGCACCAATCCTCTTTGTGAAAAAGAAAGACGGTACTCTAAGACTATGTATCGATTATAGACAACTGAACAAAATGACTATTAAGAACAAATACCCCTTACCAAGGATAAATGATCTGTTTGATCAAGTGGGTGGGGCCAAGATCTTTTCAAAGTTGGATTTACGATCCGGTTATCATCAAATTAGGATAAAAAACGAGGACATAAACAAAACATCTTTTCAGACAAGATATGGACACTACAAATTTTTAGTCATACCTTTTGGACTCACTAACACGCCAACCACATTTATGTGCCTGATGAACAGTATTTTCAGTCAATACTTAGACAATTTTGTGGTAGTATTTATCGACGATATTCTGGTCTATTCAAAAATGGAGGAAGAACATGATGAACACTTAAGGATAGTGCTGCAAACATTGAGAAAACACAAACTGTACACCAAATTTGACAAGTGTGACTTTTATAAAAAATAAATACAATATCTAGGACATGTAATTTCAGCAGAGGGCATTGTCGTAGACCCGAAGAAGACAAAATCCATTATAGAATGGCCAGTACCTAAGGATGTAGCAGATATCCAGTCATTCATGGGAATCACTGGATATTACCGTAGGTTTATAGAAGGATTTTCCAAGATATCCTACCCTATCACATCATTACAAAAGAAAGGGACCAAGTTTAACTGGTCACAAAAGTGTCAAGACAATTTTAACAAGCTGAGAGAATTATTGACATCAGCGCCCATTTTGAAGGTAGCAGACCCAGATAAAGACTTCACAATATGTGTTGATACAAGTAAAGAGGGACTAGGTGGTGTCCTAACTCAGGAAGGACACATTATTTATTATAAGTCTCGGAAATTAAAGGAACATGAGCGAAATTATGTCACTCACGACTTAGAATTGGCAGCGGTAATACACGCATTAAAAATGTGGCGAAACTACATAATGGGAAGGAAATTTCTACTATTGACAGATAATAGCAGTGTGAAATATCTGTTTAGTCAACTAGAGCTCAATGCACGGCAAGCCAGATGGTTAGCCTTCTGGAGAAAATTCAACTTCGAAGTCACACATATCAAGGGAAAAGAAAATAAAGTAGCATATGCTTTAAGCAAAAGAGTCCATGGGTTATTTGAGGTAAATATCAGCAGGGAAGAAAGTGATCTGGAGTAAAAGGTAAGGACGATTGGTATTAGCGACGAAAATTACACTAAGATGATGGCAGAATTACAAAATAGTACCACAGACTCAGATAAACCAGATCTAAGTATCAACAAGAATTGACTATTACAATTTAAAAATAGACTTTACATACCAGATTCAACAGAGTTAAAATTAACAGTTTTGGATGAAGTGCATAAGAAACCGTATTCTGGTCATCCAGGTTACCAAAAAATGATAACAACAGTTAGAAAACTATTTTATTGGCCTAATATGAAAGGCAAAACAACAGAATACTTGGCTAGGTGCCAAGATTGTCAGCAGGTTAAGGCCGAACACCAACATCCAGCCGGCGTATTACAACCATTACCAGTACCAGAATGGAAATGGGAGACCATATCACTGTACTTTATAATAGGTTTTCCTAAAAATCAGAAACAAAATGATTCTATCATGGTTGTAATCGATAAACTTAGTAAGTCTGCACACTTTATTCCTGTAAAGTCTACTTTTAAAGCTATAAACATTGCTGAAATATTCATGAAAGAAATTTTTAGACTACATGGTATTCCTAAAATGGTGATTTCAGATAGAGACATAAATTTCACATCTTCTTTTTGGAAGGAATTGTTTGCAGAGCTAAATACTAATTTGAATTTCAGTACGAGTTATCATCCCCAAACGGATGGACAAAATAAAAGGACAAACCAAATCATAGAGGATATGCTCCGCATGTATGTAAGAACAAAACCGAACAAGTGGGAAGACTACCTACACCTGGTAGAATTTCCATATAACAATGGGTACCAAACTTCAACTAAGTTGAGCCCTTTCGAAATACTGTATGGCAGAAAGTATACAACTCTAATTAGCTGGGATAACCCAGCTGACCGACTCATGGTTGGACCAGAGATGCTCCAAGAAATGGAGAACATGGTAAGGAAGGTACAATAGAACTTGAAAGAAGCATAGGACAGACAGAAGAGCTATGCAGTTCAAAAAAGAAGACGCTTGGAATTTCAAGTAGGAGACCATGTTTATTTGAAGGTCAAAGACCGAAAAATCTCATTGAAGTTAGGGAACTATGCCAAGCTGGCACCCAGGTTTTGTGGGCCCTTCGAGATACTAGCTCGAATTGGACCCGTAGCATATCAACTTGCACTTCCAACTAATCTAAGAATTCATAATGTATTTCATGTTTCTTTGTTGAAAAAGTATATTCATGACCCTACTCATAGGATTTATTGGGACTTGGTGTAGGTGGAACCAGAGGACGAGTTCGAGGTGGAACCCCTGCACATTCTGGACCGGAGAAAAATAGCACTTCGGAGCAGAGTCATCGCTCAGGTAAAGGTGCAATGGAAGAACTTTAGTCCTGAGGAGGCCACTTGGGAGTTGGAAGGAGATTTGTGGAAATATCATCCAAACCTATTCCAAGAAAGGAACAAACATTGAGGATAGTGTTTTACTAAAGGGGGAAAGGATGTGATATCCCCCAAATATAAAATATTTTTGTAATTTAAATTTGTTGGAAATTTATTTTCGTTTTTAGTAAATTCGAATTTGGAATTTTTTTTCCATTTATGGAAATTCTGAATTTCGAATTTGATTATTGTGATTAATTATTATGAATTTTGGGCAGAGTTCTGATTGGATTCAACTAACTATTTGACTATGACACTTGTATAAAAACAGAATATTTATATTAAGTGCAGGAGGACAAATGGAACAGTCATGTTAAAATCAGCTGACCATGACTCCATGAGTGGGGAACATGTTGGAACTACCTTTGGGATGGTTATTACAAGTGGAAAATCAGAGATTTGGCCATTGGTAGCCCCTAAAAATCAGGGATTTAGAAAGCTGCGAAAATCCCAAAGGGAGGGAAAAAGACCTGGGAAAAATTGATAAATAGCATATGAAAGGAGGCAAGACACTGCCAAGTATGCTAGGAAAAGTATTTTTGAGCTCTCTTGTTGTTATGAACACTGCGGATTGAGTGTGAGGCAAGAGGAGTTTGCTGAAACGAATTTTCCTTGTTGTTATGACCACTGCTGAGTAAGTGTGAGGCAAGAGGATAACTGTTGGAATTTAAGGACATTGCTGAGGATGAGTTTTCGGGTTGGCCCTCATGGACTCATGGTCAGGCTAGGGGCTGAACTGGGCAAGTGATTTGGCTTCCATGTTATACAGTTGCGAGGAACATGGATGTTCCCTTTGTCTTCTCACGATCAGGTTCAGATATGTTGCTCTACTCCCTTTCTGTTTGAATGATTTTATATCTGATGCAATATATTTGTTAAATCAGAACTGAAATGATTTCCATTTTTTTTTTGAATGATTTGATATCTGATGTCATGTATTTATTAAATCTGAATGAACAATAGAATTGACCTTTTATTAGTTATGATAGTTAAAAGGATTTATGCATGGTTAAATTCTGGAAGAAATCTCCTCTAAATTAGTTTCACTGCTATTTTCTTTTTTTATTTGTTTTCTGAGTGAAACCAATGTTGAGATTGGCATATGGGGAGTGGAATTTATGCTGAATTTTCATTAATCTAACTGTATGGATAATGCCAGGAACAACATTCTGAGTTTTGTAAACTATGCTACATTTTCTTTTCCATTAAAAAAACTGTGTAGAGGTAGATATGTAGCTGAGGTAGGAAGACCGACTATTACACCAGCTTCCCTTACAGTTCTGTGTATGCAACACATGATTTAAAACTCCTACCAGCCCTTTGTCCTAAACAATGAAGAAAGTAGAGATATATATACATATATTATTCTGGAAGAAAAACATAGAATCAGAACTTTACTTGGACCATTATATCCAATCTAAATAATCGCTATTGCAGATTTAAACCACCTGGGTAATAATTATAAGGAATGTCAAAATGAGATAAAATGATTTAGTATTCAGATCTAGCATAAGTCGATCCAACATATAGCATTTGAAAAATAGGGTCTGTCTTCAAGGCAATAACCCTGGTATTTAAAATTTAGGGCATAACGAGACCGAACGATAATCGGTTATCAAATATTTCTTTTTACTCTAACGAACAGGACAATCCTGTAGAAGAAATTTCTGCAAAAGTTATACTGTAACCACCGAGACCAAATCCCTAGTTACCCTTGGGAATTTTTTTCCCCTTTTTCCAAACCCGATAAGAGTATGAGGGAATCGAATTTGAATGACCCCTTTTAAATTTTGGCAACTATAATGTTGCGTAAGCACAAGAGTTTGGAGACGGTTAATCAGAACCTGTACCGAAAAATTAACTTAGACTTTTGTTTAATGCTTTAAACCTTAGAGAACAAAATGGTGTGAAAGGATGAAGACAATAGGGTTTCGGTGATTACAAACGCCGAACACAAAAGACAAAGACCACGTTGTTTGCCGAATCGCGAAATGCGAAAACACTGAGGACCGAACATTTTGGGATTTCAGGATTTCGAGGTTTACGAACCCCTGATGCACAAACAAATTGAAACAAAAGTGTCGAATTGCGAAATGTGAAAGGACTGTCAGCCCAACACTTCGAAGTTTCGGAGTTCGGGATTTCGGGGTTTCGTGATTCGGGATTTCGCGAAATCGGCGCCAACTTTTCTAGGCCCTTCGAACTCTCGGGACCTGAAACGTCGAAAAGGGGCTTAACGGGTCTTGGCCTTTTCACATTTCGGGGTTTCGCGATTTGAGATTTCACGACTCCAGATGCAACGTTTCTAGGCTTTTGAACTGCCGAGACCCGAAATGCTGAAAATAGGCTTAACAAGTTTTTGGCCCTTTCGCATGAGATCAATGGTCCCGATTCTTTTGGGATTTCACAAATCGGGAGTTTGTGATGCAGCGACTCCAAAATCCCTTGCTTCTCCAAACCCCGAACTCTGAAATAGCGAAGTTCGAAGCGCGAGATCAACGACTCTTGTTGCTTCTCTTCCAATGATCTCTACTCCTCCTGAGCTTCTGAACGCTAAAAGATGATCAGTCTTAACATTCCCACAGATGTACAAGATCCAATGGTCTGCGGGATTTTGGTACTTCCCCACGAAGAAATCTCACCGTTCGTTCACTCCGCTCAAGGATCTCTGGCCAAAATTACTTAGCATTCTCCACCTGAACTTGACCTCTACAAGACGATTTTGATCTTTGCCTCCCTTTGAATACTTCAAAGGTGCTATCCCTTCTGATCTTCATCTCTCTGAACATCAAAGGTTCCTTCAACCTGAGTTTAGACATTGCCTATATACAAAGAAGTATGTTGGAGTAGTTTGAGAGTCAAGGGAAGTGATAGAATTATGAAAAGAATTTACCCACATAAGCTTTTTCGGTTCAAAGTAATCTAGACTGGTGTAAAAATGACATTATGGACAGAAATGAATTTTACCTTCTCTTAATTTCTAAGCTTAAACGAAATTGAATTATGTCATAGGATTTTATTTTTTATTTTTTATGGTGAACTTGAGGTTCATTACACTTGTCTAATTGATACTGTTTTTTTTATACCTTGGACTGTCCTAGTAGTATCATCCTCGTCTTCATATTTAAGTGTCTTTGTATAACAATCTAGTACTACTTTGTTCTTTTCTAACCAATCCATTCCGATAATCACATCAAAGGATCCTAATGGTAGAATATTCAGATTTGTTCTTATGTTTTTACCATCTAAACTGAACTCATAATCAGAGATAAAGTCAACCACTTTCCTTTTAGTTCATGTTTCTAGTTGTACCAACCATGATTTTGCATGTCTCAATTTATTAAGTCTATTTGACTCTACTACACCAGGAGTGATATAACTTAACGTAGCTCCAGGATCAATTAAAACATAAATTCGAGTGTTATTGATTTTACCTTCAATTTCAACCACAAAGGAATGGTGGTCAGTGTGCCGACCATCTACGACCACATTGATTCGATGAAAGCTTCTTCCCACATCACCCACCATCGAGGCTTCCTGCAAATTATGAACAACAATTCTGTTTGTTGAATTAAAACGTGGGCAGTTCCTCCTCAGATGAGGTTCTCCACATTCCCATCATTTTAATGGTTCTCGGGGGTTGTTCCCAAACTTCTTTGTTCCTAGATTCACCGATTTATCGCCTCCTTGTGTGCTTGGATGGTTTGAGTGAAAATATTTCCTCGGAAATATTTTTGCTGCATTCCGATATGGGGTTGTGTTGGGAGCTCCACATTTTTTTACATATTTTAAAATCAACTAAGAAAAATCCTTTTGGCTACCTACGCTTTGTCGCAAGTATTGTTGTTTGAAGGTAAATTGTCGGCTATAAGAGGTTTTTGTCGATTGTTATTTCTTTTTGTTTTCATGCTTCAATCATTACTGAAAGCATGAATGAAGCATTACGATCATGATGTGAAATATATCTAAGGTTTATGTCTCAAGAAGGGTTGATTTTCTTACAAGTCTTTTGATGAGTATTCATTGCTTTGGAGTCTACCATATATCAATAAAACCTTTGTTATAAGTTGTTCATTTGATTATGAGGTATACCTTGAGTCTTTGTTAATACACCAAGAATTGATCGCAACTAGACTATGTTTACATTTCATTATGATTCTTGGTAGACCTTTTCTTGTCATTATGCTTTGTTTTGCAGAAAATCTCTTCTCCTAACCTTAGAAAATCAACTCCACCCTTCGCACAATGATGAAATTTGAATGCATCCGGTCGTACTCTGTACTCTATTGGAGGTGGCAGTCTGAAATCGACAGATCCATCATTTCACGTTAAGTCTTGGGCTTCATTCTGTACTCTTGGAAATTCATTAGCAAAACACCTGATTTTTGTATGAAACCCCTCATTCCTTCATTTAATTGCGTGAGGGTAATAGTGGGTTTTGTTCCTTTGGTTATTTCCTTGGTCTCTTCTATTTTCGAAACCCTTCATGCTTACAATGATCTTTGTCTGCCTTCGTGATTGTTGGTCTGAATACATATGGCCCCCGTCGTCCGTGTTGAACCAAATGGCTCACAAACCTTGCTTTTGTATGACGACGCAAGTGAATACCTTAAGAGTCAAGGCTGGCTTGAGTTTCTCAGGAAATTTCAAGGTTACAACTTGCAAATAGCCCAGGAGTTCTCCCTCTCTTTTGATGGTCCCGGAGCCAAAGTAGGTGATGTTCAAATCGAAATCACAGAGGAATTTTTGAGCCAGGCAACATGTCTTCCACTTAACTGAAAAAAATGGTTTAAGAATTCCAAATTGGAGGAGGTTCCTTGGAGTTTGTTTTTTACCTCTCGGAAAATCCAGTGTTGTGATAAAGGTTTGTCTATATCTCTGTTAAAGACTAGGTGGCACATTTTATTGGCAATCTTAAGATAGTTCATTACATGTGAGGGTTGCTTCAGCCACGTTTTTCTTTACCACATAAGACTGTTAATGAATTTTATTGGTTTACAGTTGAGCATGCCATTTTACTTATTGAGAAGTTTATATTCTAGTTTGAATTCTAGTTTATTCCACTATGGGTTGATTAGGATGTTGTTAGTCCATCATTTGAAGTTGCAAGGCGACGATTGGGATAGTTTCCTATCTCACAATGGATTTGTAACATCCAACCCTGTAGAGGTTCCTGTGGTTGATAAGCCTATGATTGAAAAACCCCCTATCCCTTCCAGTGACAGACCGATTTTATTATCCAAAGAACCCTATGATAGGGCCACACTCTATGAGCCTATGTTCGATCAAAAGGATGTTGATCCTAGGATCATTGAATCTCCTGAGCATGAGAAGGATGTGTTCCCTAATACCATGGAAAAGAATGACAATAAACATTCACACAAACTGTCCAGGAAGAATCCAGATGTAGGGTTTTTTAACAAAAGAGCTGGGAGATTGATCTCAAGGAGTTTACAAAATAAAATGAGATCTCATGTGAGATCGATCAAAGCGATCGAGGTCCATGAGAGCTCTGATTCTGAGATTGAAAATTTAGTGTAAGAGAAAGATCCAACTTACCATAAATCGATTGCCAATCAGACCTACAATTTTGTAGATAATCTGCCACCATGCCTGAAACATAACGAAAATTTCCCAGGGATCAAATTCAGCCAAAAGCCCATAGTGGACAATGGAAGCATTTTGATGCACAATCATATGTCTCCTCAATCAACTGTTCTAGATCCACAGTGTGAGGTGTGTTTATTTTGTATAGACAAGTATTACACATATGTTCCCTCCCTTCAAGCGAAGATCAAGACCCTCACAACTAAGATTGACTCATTAATAAGTGAAAAACACAGACTCAAGTTTAGTGCACAAAGGCAAGGGAAACGCTTGAAAAGAGCTGGAAATATAATAATAAAAAAATGTTGAGTGTGTCAAAGTTGTGATTAACTCTGAAGTCTTATGATTCGAACCTAACATTCAGTTGAAAGGTAAAGATTTGTTTTTATCTTAGTTGTGTTTTTATTTTTTATTTTTTTTATTAATATAGATTCAATTAGATTTCTGTTGCTTAAAATAAGACTAGCTACAGAATCAGTAGATTCTGTAGCTAGTTTGTTCTCATTCGAAATTTTCGAGAATATTGGTTAAATTAATATCTAAATTTCTTTATTTTGTTTTTCCTTTCAGGATATCATGCAGCTTGTGGTGATCTAAATGAGATGGAGCATTTTTGGGCTTACTAGACATTTCTTTGGCTCATTTTGTAAACAGAAACAAACCTTTTATAATCTTAAGAGATATAGTTTGATATTGAGTGGTTTTATTACCCTCTATTTTTGTAATTAGTGAATCATCCTGGGATTTGATTTTATATTAGAAGATAAGATGCTTAGTTTTCTTGAACTCTTTAAATACTTCAAATTTTTGTAATGAATACATCTTTGTTGGGAGCAAGAGATGGATGGGTGACTTCAGAACTTAATGAAATAACATTTTACACATTTGGCTTTAGCCTTTTGTTTACAATGTTATCATTTATGTTTTGTTATGTCCTGATACATGTATAGATCTGATATATTTAGATTAAATGATCTGTGATGTGAAAGATATTATATTATAAATAACATCTGCAATTTGTTCTTCAAAATATAAATGTTGTGATTATGTTTTCAGTTAAAACAACAGGGTTTATCTTTCAATTTTGATTGAAAAACGAAATGTATAGATTACTTTCAGATTTATCTTATAGTAATTATGTATAATCATGAAATTACAGATTTATGTCCATGTCTCTGCTTCAGTCATTAACAACCCAAACTACCAACACATTGTTCTGAATTTTTTTAGAACAATCTTAAGGTTCTTTGCAGGTTTCTCTCTTGGACATGGTACTTGGATGTTCTCAAATCATGAAGATGCTTGGATACACATCACTAATTCACTAACAGGTTAGTTCATTTACATTTTTTTGTTATTTGTTTGTCACTGAAATTCGAATGTGTGGTTTGGATTTTGACTATCCACATGTTTCTTTTCATAGTATTTTCTTTTTATTAGTTTAAGATTTATAAGGAAAAAACCATTTTTTTTTTTTATGTGCTTTCTTTATTTGCTTCTTCAATGCAGTCATTTTTCACATTGAGTTTTGTAAGTTTAGATTAAAAATTGCAGTGTGTATATCATGTACATAAAAAGGATAAGTATATCTGCTATTTAAATATACCTACAATAGTTACGTCGTACGTATGTACATATATATATAGTAATTAGTAATTAGTTGTTTATTTCTTTTCTTTTATTTGTTTCCTTAGGACTCTTAGATTGGCTAACGGATCCATTAAAACCGTCAGAACGAGTTACACCGAATGGATTGGGTTATTTAGACAACCTCGTACCAGACCCTCTCTTCCAATTTATGGACAATCATTTTTTCCCGTCAACAGGTTGGTTGGTATCCTTTCTTCCGCTAGTTCATTCGGTCTTGTTTATTATCCTTCCAAGCTTTGGGAAATTATGTCTGTTGTTTGTATTAGTCATAACACATTCGGGCCTTTCTGAATAATTCAATCAGGGACTTGGAATTATCAAATTCGATTATGTCCTTGTAGGACTGTGGTAAACATCCCAGGAACCGCTCGATTTTTACTTTATCCTCTCGGATATAAGGTACGAACCTTAGTAGTTCCAGGAATTTATTTATCAGATCTTCCATAGACATTTGACCAAGTCGTAACTCATCGAATTATTTTGTTTTTCTTTCATAGTATATTTCAAATAGGTACTATTTCTTAAAGTATTTCTTAAAGTCAGACCATTCCATTTGTTTCTCCTTTAGGCCCTTGGCCAATTTCAGATCTTGCCACCAAATGTTGGCTTTTCCTTTCAGATTGT
The DNA here is from genome assembly GCA_010110895.2 of Picea sitchensis. NCBI lineage: Eukaryota > Viridiplantae > Streptophyta > Pinopsida > Pinales > Pinaceae > Picea > Picea sitchensis. Next base: position 3,923 of record SNQJ01S0227071.1, on the reverse strand, counting down.
AAATGGGTATTTTGAGCTTCATATTACTGGAATAGTTGTATATCTGAAAACATTTTTTTATGTCTAATAACCATGCTTCGGCTTCCTCCCCTATTCTGGATTCCCCATCAAAGGTAGCTGATTTAATTTTTTTAAATTCTCCTTCAAGGTGGTCTACCTGTTTTCTTTTTCTGTCTTTTTTTGTTTTATCTTCAGCTGAAGGTGTACCTTCAGATGAGTTATCCCCTCTTTCAGCTTCAGGTCCATAATTCTTAGAGGCCCTTTTACTGACCTCTTCTTTCTGGTTGTCGTCCTTTGGGGATTTCTTTGTTACTATACTTCACAACAAGACTTCGTTTATTTCTTGTTTCTCCTGTTGTGCTTTCTTTAGTTTCTCATTGTCGGCTTTAAAAACCTGCATCTCAACAATGAGATTCCTCATCGTTTCCAAAACTTTAGTAGGTGAGCTTCTGTCACTATTCTGTCTTGGTTCTTCAGGATGTATTTGTTCAAGATTCCCATCAAATCTTATTTCTGCGTCATCCTGGGTTGCCATGATTAACACAAAACATAAAAGGGTTTTCTATTTGTAACAATAAAATTTTATTAGTTTTACATAAACAAAAATATGTACTAAATAAGTAATGTGGCCCTGGTCAAGGTCCAAGTGTTGTAACCTTTAGTTTGATACCATATGTAATGTACCTCAAATTCGTCATAATTTTTTTTTTCTATGAGGCATAATTCTCCCAATTATACTTTACATGTTTATTATTAGATGGAAGAAATCCTTCTTTCCTGTTATAAATGTTCTGTGACAATATTTATATTTGTCTTTCTACATGATGCCACTTATGTGCCTATCTATATTGATTTCTATAGAAACCTATAATATCAGTTCTCCCAGAATTTTAGTAAAATCCCCTTTTTCTCTCCAACTTACTCCTCTATGTACATCATATCTATACCATAGAATAGGCTTAGGACTTGCATTACTAGTCTCTCTTTACATAGGAGATTTCTATAGGTTGCGCGCAGTAAAATTTAATCCAATCATTTGAAACGAACATCATACATATATTTATACATACATACATACATACATACATACATACATACATACATACATACATATATATATATATATGTATGTATGTATGTATGTATGTATGTATGTATGTATGTATGTATGTATAGCCATGAGTAAGGTTCTATAACCACAGTTTGAAAAGGAATGACTTGGCGGTAATGCGTCTAGCATTGTTGTTTCTTTTTTCGATTTTCGATGGGTTACCTTTACGAATATATAAGTTAATAATATTCCCATTCCCTTACCCCACAGAGTTTGAGTAACGAGAGGTTTATCAATTTGGACTTAACCAATGAAGCTCTAATGAGTCTTCTCTTCAGAATTTGAATTAACTATAACCAAATAGATGTCATGTACGTGTATTAACTTGTCGAATCTCAGAAGACTTCATTTACTTCATGAATTAATTTTATGGGAGAGAGTGGATTACTGTCAAGTGGGAGTTAAGGCTCTGCGTCTATTATTTAATGACAAGCTGTGAGTGCCAGTTATGATGCTCTTACTCGACCTTTCTCCCACTCTAGTCATGCCAACTGTGCCTCATCACATGGTTAATGGGTCCTTCATACTTTCAACATTTAAATGAGTAGGTACGGTTCCTATTAGGGTTTTTGTGCATTTACGGTTCTCATTGTGAAATTTTACGAATGACTCTGTGTATTAATTATTTAGGAGAGAGGACTATCAACAATGGAGGTTTGTTTGACCAACGAACAGACAGCGTAAGTCTACTTCCCCTGGTAATTTTTTAACATATTACTCTGGTCAAATAGAGAGGTGTCTCTTAAGGAAAAAGAAAACCATTTCGTTTATTCTTTACATTCAGAACTTCCTTATTGTTATTCATCTGTAAACATTTATGGTTGTCTTCTGTGCTCGTAGGAGGGGTATTGTTTTGGTTGTTCCTTCCTCAGCCCTTCTAACAATACGATGCCTCTCTTCTTGTTTTATGGAGAAAACAATTTGTATTGCTTGTCTGTGTTGTAACTCCTAAGGCTTCGTAACCCTCTGCTATCGTTCTTCTACAACCCATAAGACGAGGCCTTGAAGTTAAATTTTGTGAGGCTGTGTGAGAATTCCCTTTCGGAAAGGCAAGGTCCCACTATGGAATAATGTGTGTGTGTGTGTGTGTGTGTGTGTATATATATATATTGTTTCCTTTTGTTGTACAGGGGTGAACCCCTACTTCCATAGTTAATCCAATTTGGTTTGTTCCTTTGCATGTGTTGTTTTCTTTAAGTCTAAAGGATTTCCATCTGGGGTCAAATAAAATGTGACCTCTGTGGTTTGAATAGTTCAGTAGTGATATCCTATGGTACATCAAACCATTTTCTTAAATTAGTTATTGTAGTCAATCCATTTGGAATTCAATAGAAGGAATATCTCTATAATGTTTATTGAGTTGTAACTATTTTATGCAATTTGGATTCTAGAAAGGTTAGACTCAACTAGTTAGGTATAGTCGCGATTCTGTATGAAAATCTTGTTCCATGTTTTTGCACAACATTCCTTGTACCATTTATGGATTTAAAATGAAACTTAATACTGTGTTATTGTATTTCATTAAGATCGTGGCTACTGTGTAAAGTCTTTCCTTCTTTTTGTTTTATTCGTCTCAAGAATTGGTATGTATCACTAATGATGGGCCATGTTTGATGCGAGGGTACCCATCAGAGACTTAGTGCACCATCCACCCTCGTCCCAGGCATCTGTCCAGACAAAAGGCGACAAGGGAAATGAAAAACACGCGATCCTACGAATCAGAAGTTAAGAATTATATTAGCCATTCAGAGTGTTCTGAGTTGCCTCTGTGAGTTCTGAGTTATATTAGCCTTCTATGGATCCTTTTTGGATCATTACAACACACCTATTTATAGGATTTACAACAGGAAAAACTCTAAATACTGGCACCCAAAAAATGGTTACAGATCCATGCATATCATTGGATACAAATCCCGCAAATCCTGAGATTCTGTCAGAGTCAACTTCAATTCAAGTTTACCAGGTGACTACCATTTGGCCTTCATTTGGTCTCTATTCGTTCGTTTCACACTCGGACTTCAAACTTTTATCGGTTGACTTTTTGTCGATATATTTGACTTCGACTTTAGCCAGTCGACTCCCTCTACCTTCAAATTGTTGTCAATCTACCTTGACTTCAAATTTATGTCGATCCACCTCAACTTTGACTTGATATTGATGTTTTCGATCTACCTCGACTTCAACCATCAGTCGATTCACCTTGACTAGACTTTCACTGCAAACAATATAAAAAACCAACACTATTGTCCCCTCATCTCTTTTAGGTGTCTGACTCTCTCATATTTGGGAGAAACTGTTTTTCCTGGAAGGTGGTTACTCATTTGGTTCATTGTATGTGGGAGAGAAAAAAAATTGGTTGGGATTTAGCTTTCCACCTCATTCAAAATTGGAGATATTAAGGTTCATGTGTGGTGGAGTAGGAAGGGAATACTTTAATGGAGTGATTTGTGGAATTTGGTATCTCTCTCTTGGAATGAGTGGCATTCTCTTTCTAAAGAGTATGGGTCCTTTCTTATGACCATCCCTCAATTATGGAGTTACATGGGATTATCTTGGAGGCTAAGATATTTAAACTAAATATTGGTATGATTGCGCTATTTTGGAGACACTAGAGTTGGTGCTTTGGTCGAATTCTTTAGCATTATGACTCTCATTATTTGTATCTCTCTCTTGGAATGAGTGACATTCTCTTTATAAAGAGTATGGTTCCTTTCTTATGACCATCCCTCAATTATGGAGTTACATGGGATTATCTTGGAGGCTAAGATATTTAAACTAAATATTGGTATGATTGCGCTATTTTGGAGACACT
>SNQJ01S0227070.1:0-14557 GCA_010110895.2 Picea sitchensis | reverse complement strand
CCCTCCTTGCACTCTTTGTACTGGCTCTATGCACACTTGACAGAGCTTACAAGGTTTTCAGTAACTCTAGATGTGCCTCCTCTGCATATACTTTTCTTACTTCTTTCGATGCAGTATTCTTGATGGGTGTTCTATGTGCACTAAAAACACACTAAAAACCCTCAATTAAATTGTCAACCCGGGGTAAGTAAACTTAGAGTTGTATCAATATATATGCCAGGGTAGAAGGGCTAGAGCTAGTATAATCTAACTAAGGAAGTGGCTATCTAAGGGCTAATCTATTCAAGCAAAAGCTATTAATGAACAAACCTTACTAAGAAACTTAAACTATGTACCCTAAGTAACTTTTGAGAAAAGGATCGATGGATAGTCCTAAGAAGGCAAATGAAAACCCTACTTAAATCCAACTAACTTAATCATGACAATAAGCAAAAGCAAACTATCCACCTAATAAGCAATAACAACAACAAACTACTTTAATTAACCTACTCAAATTCAATAAGCAACTATCATATGAAAGCAAAAGAGACAAGCAATCAACTACTCTATTAAAGCAAGTAAACATGCAAGCAAACAACTAACTAACCTATGATAACTTCTACAACAAGTAAACTAATTAAGAGTACTCAATAAACAACTAATTAAGCTAAGAAACAAGTGAACTATATTCTTAAATTAAACTTCACAACTATTTCTAATTTATGAAAGGAAATCTACTGAATTGAAAGCATTATGATAATAAAAGTAATTAACAACTAATCTTTAATCTATGATAAACAAACTATCCCTTAATCTACTAGAGCAAAAAGACTATCTATCCTACAAAAGCAAATAAACTATCTTCTAATCTATGAAAGCAAGGAAACTATCTTCTAATCTATGAAAGCAAGAAAACTCAAATGTAGTGTTGATGGTTATGTCTTGGATGTCTTATAATATCACGATGGCACTTAACAATTAATGATAATTCAAGAGGGATAAAATCGATATTGACTTCGATAGCAAAGTGAAAAGTGTGAATTAGGCAATACAATGAGAACTTAGCCATTATAGAAACAACATCAACTATCCTGCATATCCATGTGATTATTCAATCATGTATTAATCATCAACAGTATAAAGACACTATTCTAGTAAATTCAATTGCATTCTATACTAATTAAGCAAACTCATACTACATTAAACTCAATAAGCAACTTTGAATTGAAATTGCAACTTAGATCTAAGAAATAAATTGCTTAAAGTAAACTAAACTAGTTCTATTTTAACAATTCAAATTGCAAAAGAGGAAATGCTCATAAAACAAAAATTAAATACTATTTCAGCATATGACAAGAAAGCAAATGAGCAAACTAAATGAAAATTTAAATAAGCAAAGCTTAATAACAACTAAATAAACAAAGTGGAATTGAAAACTAAAGACTAATAATTATCCATCCACCGAATCCTTGTCAAAGAAATCATGAATTAAAAACTCTGTTCTTAAACTCTATTTTAGCATAAAATAAAATCTAATTTATCATCTAGTTATACACAGGGTTAGTATCTAAGCTTGCAAGCTAATCCCTACAAATTAAAAAGTCATTGCATATTAACACGATCCTTCATAATAACCTGCAAAATAAACTAAAACAATTAAATCATAAACAACAATTTATACAGTAAAGAAGTATAATGAAAACTCATGTACAGGAAATGAATAAAAATGACAACTACACTATTCAATTCATAAGCAAACTAAGTGGATATTCACCCAGACTGTTGGTGGGCCCCCCAACAAGTCGTGGCTAATCTTCAAAGGTGAACCACGAGCTCAACAACACAAATTCAACATTAAAAATCCAAAACCCAGTCTTTACACAGTTTTAGCAAAATGAAAATAGCAAAATAGAGTTGAATTGTCTTTGCCTCTCTAACACTCTACTTAACAATTGTCTGTTCGCCGAGGTGGTATTTATAAGTTTTACAAGCTGAGAGGTCGACCACTGGAAGGGTCAAACCTCTCTAAAAACAATAAATCACATTTAAGATACCCTAACTGCCGGTGGCTTCTAGAAATAAGGCGAGCCAATAATCATCCAACATAACAACCCAAATTGAGTTGTCAGAAGTTCAGTAGCTGGAGGGCACGAGCACAATCAAAACCCATGTCTCTGATTCGCCCATTGTTGGTCGCCTATATGATAACCGCCAAATCACCCATGGTTTTTGTGCAGGATGGAGTGTCAGATGGAGTACTAGACAGAGTGCTGGATGGAGTACTGGACAGAGTGTCGGATGCAAAAACAAGCTTCGATTTTTCCCTGTGACACACAAAATGCGAATTAGTTCCCCAGAATCATAAAAATATGCTGATTTAAACTCAAAATCATCACAAAACATGAATCATGCATACCTGGTATGAATCATAGAGATTTGACACAAAATCTCTTCAAAACAGGAAAACGCATACACATATTCGGCCAAAAAGGATATAATTAACTTCATTAAATCAGTGATATCACGGGCCCAACATTGCTCAATCAAGAATCCTCACGCTTCCTTCTCTAAGCCTTTTTATGTTCTTAAAACAAGAATTCGGGTGCTAGCCCCCTTTTCTTCGGTCCCCAAATCATGTGACTACAAGCTGTGACCAAGTGCTAAGTTAACAGGCTCTTATCCGAAACCTAGGCGCTTCAGAACTTCTGGCTTTGGAGAATTTCACACCTTATTCTCTCATTTATTTTGAACGTCGAGCTAGAGAACACACAGAGTGGGGTGGATCTACGATCCATGGCTCCTCAACAACTGACAACTGAGATTTACTATGGAGCTTTGACTTCATGAGTTTTCGAAGTACCGCAGCATAGATCCACCGGAGTGCTGGATCAGTGAATTCACAAACAACACATCAACGATATGTGCCTTCTTGTTAAGCAAAAACCACGATCAACTCCAGGACTCCAGACTTCGGGAGTTCCAGACTGTCCATGCGTTCCTTTCTTCCGGAGTGCCAAATTACCGGACTGCTGCATTTGTTTCCACGTACCCTCTCCCGATCAACAATCGAGATTAACTCCGGGACTTCGGGAGTTCTTGACTCAAGCAACTGCAACACAATAACTTTGGAGTACCAAGTCTTCGAACCTTGGAATCTGACGCCACACGTCCCTTGGGACCAACAATCGAGATTAACTTCGACCTTCGGGAGTTCTCAACTCGATGCTAACTGTAACACCTTTCCTCTAGAGTACCAAATCTCTGGACTGCAGAATATGTTGCCACGTGTCCTCCGTGGTCAATGGTCAAGGTAGACTCCGGCCTTCGGGCCTTCGGTAGTCTTTCCACTGGAACACAATTCCTCCGGAGTGCCTAGGATCCAGATTGCAGGATCTCATGCCACGCGTCCACTGTGATCGAGTTACTGTGAGCCCAATCTAGTTAAATACTTCGCCAAGGTTTTACCTACTTTATGAATCCATTAGGGGCCCCACCATCCATGCTCGAGAGGAGTGCCACATGGAAAAATACTAGAAGCAGACATGTGGCCCTATCAGATGGGTGACACGTGTCATGTTCTATTGGAATTTCAATCTTCCAAAGGTTCTTAACTCACTGACATGTGGCACACATCCCATGTGTCCACATCATCCCAGGTGATGTCAGCAAACCACATCACTTTGGGACTTCGCGCTTCGAGAGATTTTACACTTACATTCCTCAATTTTCCCGAACTCCGAACTCCCGCACTTCTTTACCTTCCAGGGTCCACATAGTACAACTGACAACATTTAAGGTGGTGGCACATGGTGATGGTGATGGCAGCAACAAAAACTGGATGTGGGGAACAGTGAAACACAGGCTGCCCGCAGGGTACGGGTTTAATAAGATATCCGTTCAGGCTTGTTGCAGAGGTTCAAGATGGTTACAGTTCAACAATGGAAGAAATGACTGACTGCGTGCTTGCTCAGTGCATGAGTGAATCCCCCCAATGGATGATCAACAAGGTCTGAATGGTGAGAATGGTGAGAACGCCCCCCCATAAATCTACATGCATTTTGGATGACACTTAACTCTCCAGGAGCACGTTCCCTCGACTTGGAACTCATTCCTCTCCCCAAAGGAACTTAGGATAAATTAATATCCTCTTTGCAACTTTTAGAATAATAATATATTATTCTATTAGGATCTTAAGCTTATCCCTTTTCACCCCCAATCTCCTAGCCTCCTCCCTTTCCCAACCTAGTGGAGCTTAGTCCCCCATACTCTTTCTTCGTGCTCGGTCTACACACAACGATGTTGTTTATATTAATAATATGAATATTTACTTGTACAAAACATGCTCCTGGCCTTTAAGATCTAGGCTCTCCTGCCATCGCCATGTAAAGCAGAGTACTAGGTGATTAATGCACCGTCCTCAGTGCATTTTATACCATGTATAATACAAAATTCTTCAAAAAGCTCCAAGATTTTGCTGTTGGAACTTGTTAATCACCTGGTCCTATGCTTTCAGGTGATGGCATGAGAGCCTAGATGTTAAAGGCCAGGAGCCTATTTTGTACATGTAAATATTCATATTATTAATATAAACAACATCATTGCATGTAGAACAACCACGAAGAAAGAGTATGGGGGACTAAGCTCCACTAGGTTGGGCAAGGGAGGAGGCTAGGAGATTGGGGGGAAAAAGGGATAAGCTTAAGAGCCTAATAGAATAATATATTATTATTCTAAAAGTTGCAAAGAGGATATTAATTTATCATAAGTTCCTTTAGGGAGAGGAATGAGTTCCAAGTGGGGGGAACGTGCTCCTGAAGAGCCAAGTGTCATCCAAAACGCATGCATATTTATGAGGGGGCATTCTCACCATTCTCACCATTCAGACCTTGCTGATCATCCGTTGGGGGGATTCACTCATGCACTGAGCAAGCACGCAGTCAATCATTTTCGCCATTGTTGAACTGTAACCATCCTGAACCTCTGCAACAAGCGCAAACTGATATCTTATTGAACTTGTACCCCATGGGTAGCTTGTGTTTCATCGTTCCCCACGTCCAGTTTCTTTTGCTGCCATCACCATGCCATGTGCCACGACATCACCACTCGCGATGTCATCATGCCACACCACTTCCCCTCTTCGGCTTCAGGACTTCAGGCTTCGGGGCTTCAGGAGATTCCACACTAGCACACTCTAATTCTCCCGAATGCTGAACTTCGAATAATATGATCTGTTGACACACGTCTCCTTTAAGGAACAGTCCAAATGAACTCTAGACTTCGGGACTTCGTGAGTTTTCACTCTACACACCTTATTACTCTCGAACATCGAATTCCCGAACGCTGAATTCTGCTGACACGTTTCCCTTTTGAAGAACGGTTCAGATTAACACCGGAATTTGGGAGTTTTCGCTCTATTCACACCTTGTTTCTCCCGAATGTCGAATTCCCAAACAAGTCGATCTGCTGACACATGTCCCTTTTGATGAATGGTCCGGATTAACTCCGGACTTCGGGAGTTTTCGCCTTAGCACACTTTGTTTCTCCCGAACATCGAATTCCTGAATACGCTGATCTGTCGACACATGCCTCCTCTAATGAGCGGTCTGGATCAACTCTGGACTTCAGGAGTTTTCACTCTAGCACACTCCATTTCTCCCGAAGTGTCGAACTTCCGAACTGCTGTGAGATCTATGGCTCACAATCACTTGTGCACAGATCTGATGGCTGAGATTTGTTCTTCGCTGCCTCGCCTTACCTCTTGGTCTTGACTCGATCTAACAGCTCTGATCTATTTTTTGTCGATCCAACGGTCAAGCACTTTTCCCCAGATTTGCGACGTAGATCCACTTCAGGACTTCGGAGATTCAACGCTTTTGCTACCTTTTACGACAACTAACTTCAAACAACCAGAGTGACGAAGTCCCGAAGGACTTCAGTGATTAACTACCATGCTTCTTTTTCCAGATCTGACGGTTGTGAGGGATCCTCCTTCTCCTGAACAAATCCTATGGTCCAAATTATAAACTTTGTGGCCCAATACCACGGTTGCGGTGGTATCCTTCTTCTGTAGGTTTTCTTGAACTATTATACTTCCTGAGCTTCTAAATACAATCCAAGTGTTCACACGGTGCCTTCCTGGCACTCAGGAATGCTCTGAACTTTGAATTTTGTCCCTCTCGACAAAAAATCACTCTGAAACCTTTGCTTCATTAACCACCTATCCGGCGCATCTAGTATCAGTTTTGAAACCATGGCTCTGATACCATTTTGTAACGTCCTTGACCCCCAACTGGTCGAGCAACATCACTCTGTAAGCATCTCTTACTCTGAAACCATTTTTGTAACATCCCCAGCCACCAATAGGCCGGCCATGCTACCTCATAGAAATAACAATTATCATCTGCATATAAATATAAACATAAACAAACAACATATTCTACTAATACACAGATTAATGTGGAAATAACAGTAAACCTATACATCAACATATACATGCAGTACAAATCAATATAGCATGTACAAATACACATGTAAATGAACATAGAAATGGGTACTTATCTTTTAATTGAAGTACAGAAACTGCGTGCAGACCTTCCATGAACCTCCCAGCCATAGACCACACTTCTCATCACTCTCAGCAGTGGGTCACCCTCGAGCTGAGACTAAACTCCACCGGGAAAGTGATTCCTAGGCTAGGCAGGGACAACAAGAAATTGCACAGTACAACATGAAGGATTTCCTCCATGGAGCCACTTACGCCCACAACTCACAGAATCTCGTTCCCCACATGCATGTCCCACCCGAAGAGTGTACACCTGTCACATAGTCCATCGGCTGCTACACCTCCCTTTCCGGGGCTTCAACAACAGGCCAGATCAGGAATTCTCAAATCTCTGTAGATGTTACTGGACTCCCTCCAGGAGAACTCACTTCCTCAACACACTCTCTCACCTGGAGAGAGTTGCTCACAGGCCCGACAACCTGCTTATTCACTCCTTCTCCTTAACACACGGGCATGGTGATAACAACAACGGAAACTGGACATTGGAAACGATGAAACACAAGCTACCTGCAGGGTATGGGTTCAATAAGATATCAGTTCGGGCTTGTTGCAGAGGTTCAATATGGTTACGATTCAACAATGGCAGAAATGACTGACTGCGTGCTTGCTCAATGCATGAGTGAATCCCCCCAACGGATGGTCAACAAGGTCTGAATGGTGAGAATGGTGAGAACGCCCCCCCATAAATCTGCATGCATCTTGGATGACACTTGGCTCTCCATGAGCACGTTCCCCCCACTTGGAACTCGTTCCTCTCCCTAAAGGAACTTAGGATAAATTATTATCCTCTTTGCAACTTTTAGAATAATAATATGTTATTCTATTAAGCTCTTAAGCTTAGCCCTTTTCCCCCACAATCTCCTAGCCTCCTCCCTTTCCCAACCTAGTGGAGCTTAGTCCCCCATACTCTTTCTTCATGGTTGGTCTACATGCAACGATGTTGTTTATACTAATAATATGAATATTTACATGTACAAAATAGGCTCCTGGCCTTTAACATCTAGGCTCTCCTGCCTAATAAGCACATAAGCCTCCTAGCTTATAACACTTGGCTCACTAGCCTACAAAACATGTTACAATTCATGATTACAACCAAGGCTCGGCCTTTGGATATTAAAGTAATGGCACCTTTTGACTTAGAGAACTAGAATTACTTAAGGCCTAATGGTATTTTATTTGCTTATTAACTGTGAAACTATTAATGATACACTTGAAATTTTAGACACATGGACCTATGAAAATGTCAATTCTATGAATGTTTATCATTGTTTGAATTATGATGGATATTATGCAACCTATTTCTAGCTTAAAATTTTTGACATTTGAAGCTGTTGGTACGTGGATATCGAATCGAGGATATGATTAAATGCATTTACATGATAATAATGAATAGATATGTATGAGTTTGTGTTATAGACTAACCTGCAGGTCAATGGGCTATGAAATAGCCGGAGGATAATGATAATAAAAGGTTGATTTCGTGAACATCGATCGACAAAAAATATGCTACGAATCTTTGTATGTGAAATTATGTTGGTTCAAATGCATTGTTATGATATGTGGACAAGTGCAGGTTTTTCAGGTGGCGAGACTGCCTGAAACTGAATATACGATGACAAAATCCCAACAACACAGTGCCACTGTATGGCCCATGGTAGGGTGTTGACCCTAGTTCTATTAGGAGGGGTGGAGGCATTTCCCACCGTGTATCCTCTGAAACCTGGAGTCATGGGAGGACGATGTTAGCTCATGCTCCCCTAGACGTGTGATTATGACTACCAGTTGCATGCTGGGGAAGCTTGGTCAAGACAATTGACACTTCCGCTTATGGGTTTGTTGATGCTTAAATCAGTTAGGATCTAAACGGAAATCTCATGAGGATGTAAATCCCCCTGCTTTTTTATAGAGGTGGTACTCCTCTTTTGGATTTCCTTGAGATTTTTAAATATTTCAAAATGTGGGACTTGACAGAAGTCCGTTGTAGTAATTCAAAGAAACATAAATATTGCAATAAAATAAAAGGAAAATAATTTTGTTTTATTTTAAAGGAAATTTCTTGAGAAAGGCCTAGTAACCGAACACATTCACACATTTAAAGCAAATAAGCAAAATTTCCTCACATCCATCATAGTTTTAGATAAAGATTTCTGATCACATAAAAAATAAAAGAAGATGATCTGCATGCACAAGAGAACTTTAACATAGTGCATACATGGGCAACTCAAATAAAGATAATGATAGATCAACCTCAAATACTTTATATTCTGAAAACAAGGTTACAAAGCACAATGGAGATTGTTCCCGAAGTAGTTGTCTTGAAATTTCCAAAAACATATAGTCTGTTACATATTCTTGAAATTGTAAATGCGTTTGTCTTAAAGACTGGGATTGGGGCTCCCATGGACCATACAGAAAACAAATACAAGAAATAATATTTTAGGAGGAAGACGGTGGGCGGTAGAAGAATCAACAAGACCTGGTAAGAAGAAAAAATGAGTGATCAATCTTCAATTAAACCTTTCTAGTGAAAGAGGTGGAATAACTGGATGAAGGACTTGATAAAGAAAATAAAGATGTGATCAGCGCAAACTTACTATGATGGTATCTCTCTTTCTCCCTCCTTCAATTGCTTGTTTTTGTCCTTTTATTGTCTTCTTTCACGATTATAGGAACCGTCTCAACAATTTATTTCCCTTTTTAATAAATGTTTTTTAAATAAACTTTTATTTTCATAATTTAATTAATTTCCCATTAAAATAGGACGACTATAATTTAATTTTATGAAAGTGAAAACCAACTTTTTAACTATGAAAACCAATTCTTATGTTCTCTTCATCCTCTCAGCTTTCCAACGATATAAATTTTTCCTAAATCCGTCGCTCAGATCTCAAGATATGAGCTTGTGAAGTTGAGTTGTCACACAGGCCCATTAAAAAATGTAGCTGACTAATATTTTAATTTCTGAGAAAAATTTATCAACTTTTAGCACTTGAAACCTATACCTTCATATTCTACTCTTAAATATATTTCCAATGGTATAAAGTTTGCGCTATTCTGACACCCAGAGCTCAAGTTATGGCCTCTGCAAGATCAACTCTCAACCATCGTCGATCAAAATTGATGGGCAAATGTGGGCCCTTGGATGGATTTCGTGCTTTCGTTCATAAAATTTGACTTTTTGGTTTGAAAGTCTATCCCACATGCATTGGGATATTATATTCTTCAAGATATATAAAACTAAGTGTTTTATATACTTAGCAAGAAACACAAGAAGAGAAGGAACTATGGAGCCTTGAGGATTTGACCCTTTGAAAATTGTTAAATATAATAATAATTTTTTATGCCTAGTCAATCACCAATCTACCCAATCAACAATGATGATTCACACAAACAAATGTTGCCACATGTCATCACTTGGTAGGCCAACAATATTCCCATAAGAATTTACCATATGTCATCCAATAAAATCACACCATGTGTCACTTTTTGTATGCTGCCACGTGTCTCAATTAATTAGTTGCCATGTCATCCATTAACTGCCATGTGGATGTATCTCATTGGTTAATAAAGTTCCATGTGTCACTTGGAGATGTTCCTCATATAACTTAGGATAAGAAAAATGTTATTAAAATAATATGGCGGGTTCGCGTGTTTACGTGAATGCAGAGGTAGGTGAGGAAGTCACCCGCGGTAATACATAGTAATAAATGAGTGTGAAAAATTGTAAGTGTAGGTGAAGTGGAGAGGAGAGGTAAATGATAGTAAAAAGGAGTTGTAAAATATTCTAAGTCTTGAGAATCGGTGGGACAGACTCATATAACATGAAAGAAACATCACCAACCCTCACCAACCTACGAACCCATGAACTTGCGGTAACGTAGATATTTGGCTAAGTGTTGGAGAAGTTACATAGTAAATAATAGTAAAAAGAGTTGTGTGCATTATGAGGGTGGTGGAAGTCAAAGTGCATTGTGAGGGTACTAGAGATAACACATACTCTTAAGAAATATCACCAACCCAGGAACCTGTCGTAAGCCATAGTAAATAAGACTAAGTTTGGAAAGTATATAATGGGTTATGTGAAATATGGAAAATATGAAAAATGAAAAGAAATATATGAGAAATAAAGGAATTTCGTGAAATTTGGGAAAGGAAAAAGGGAAAATGAAAGAAATGGAAAAATGAGATAAATAAATATGGAAAGGAAAATAAAAAGAAATGGGAAAATAAAGGAAAATGGAAATGAATGTGAATGTGGAAAGGAATAAGGAAAGATGGCTAAGTGTGGAGAATGGTAAGGGGAATATGGAAGTAGAGAGACAATGGGAAAAATGACTAAGTTTAAAATGAGAGAATGAATAGAGGTGAAGGGAAAGGAGAGGAGAGAGCATGCCACTTGGAACATTTTTCATATTTCTTCTTGTAATACCTCCATTGGAATTATGGACAAAAGTATGCATATCTTGGTTATGGAGACTCCAATTTTGATTCCACGAAATGGACGGCGAATCTGATACCGAGGGCTATGCAATGAACATGTGATAGTTCAAAAATCTTCATCTTACAATATCATTTTTTTTTTATTATTCTAGGAGTGGGAACATATAAGTGACCAAATTTTGGTCAACAACTGGCTCCAACTGCGGGACAGTGACCCCCTGTGGGTTGCTGAGAACACCAGAATCTTAAGACTAACTACATTCTCCATTGGGATATGGAGTCATATTCAAAATGAACTCTTGCAATTCTTCTTATTTCATGGAGTCACCTTCAAGTTTGATTGCCTTATTATGAAAAACCGAACTGAAGAAACAAAATATATACATATATCATCTACCTACCCTAACTTACTTGAAATAAAGGGGAACCTTAGGTATAGACAGATTTCCAATGGAGCCATTTGAGCATCCAATTGACCTTTGAAATGGGCTCCAATAGTAAGCAAAAGATTGGGGTTTCTACCAATAAATCAAGGGCATGAAAATCAGGAGCATGCCCAAAATGTACCACAATGGGATCGAGCAATATGTGCAGAAGACTTGTTTTCATTGGTGTGATGACAACACTATCGAACCAATATTCAATATAATCTACTCTTGGCTACCCCAGAGGGATATTATCTTTGTTTGGCTGAGGAGTTTTCAACATATGAATACATTCATCCTTTTCCTTATTTCCAACCACTTCCAAGGTTCTTGATTCATAAAAAATCTCTTGAAAAGACTCTTCTTTCTTGTAAGAGTGATCTTGCTCATCATTCTTCTCAAGATTCATTTTTTCCATCAATTCTTCTTGGTGCAAGTTCTCTTGTGATGTTTCATCATCTATTACAAGGATGAAATCTTCTTGTATATTTGGTGGAGGCTTCTCAATTTCATTCTCAAATTTGCTACTTGAAATATCTTCATATGGAGTATATAGGAGGCTGGAATTTTCTTCTTGTAATTTGGAAGTTTTATCTTCCTCTTCAACAACATGACTTGACTTAAAAATTTCATCCACTCTTTGATTAAATTGTTCTTCAAAATTGGGCATTTCGTTATCTTGCTTCCATATGGGAGAGGGTGGGTGCGCAACAACATTTAAAACATCAGTAAAAACATATGAATGCACCTTTTGGATGAACTTTTCTTCAAATGAATCTTCTAAGACATCCTGGCTAGTAATGGAGTTAGGCATTAATGAACTATACCATTCAAGAGCATCCTCTCATAGAGTTTGTAGGAATAATCTACATGTAACATCGTCTTCAGTGAGGTTGAAATCATAACATGTACCTTTAAAATTAATCAAGTGTTTCTCTACATCTTCTGAAGCATCCCCAAAGAATGTAGAAAAAAATTCAATAGGAATATTGGGCATTTGAAAGTCTACTTCTGGTAGATTTAAAGGGGTATTATAAAATCGTTTCCTTCTTTGAGTATTTCTAGCTTTTGCCGAGTCTTGCAAAGCCATTGATGGGCTTGATGAATAATATAAAGAAGCATCATGACATGAATGAAACCCTTCATTTTGATTTTTTCCAGGGAGTTCAATCTCCCGAATATTTGGTGTTTTTCGTTTCTTTTTGAAATTACAAAAAAAGTGAGCCATGCTTAAAATAAGCAACAATTTTCTTGAATCTTCTTCTCGAAACTTTGAGCCATGGAGATTTCTAGTTCCTCAAATATCTTGAAAATAAATCGTCCCCAATATGGTCGCCAAAAATGTTGATGCTTGAATCCATTAGGATCGAAACGACAACCTCACGAGGATGTAAATCCCCCTGCGTTTTTATAGAGGTGGCACTCTTTTAGATTTTCTTGAGATTTTTAAATATTTCAAAATATGGGACTTGATAGAAGTCCGTTGTAGTAATTCAAAGAAAGAAAATTATTACAATAAAAAGGAAAACGTTTTTGTTTTATTTTAAAGGAAATTTCCCGAGAAAGGACCAGGAAACGAAGACATTCACACATTTAAAACAAATAAACAAAATTTCTTCACATCCATCATAGTTTCAGATAAAAATTTCTGATCACATAAAAAATAAAAGAAGATGGTCCACATGCACAAGAGAACTTTAACATAGTGGATACATGGGAAGCTCAAATACAAATAAAGATAGATTAACCTCAAATACTTTATATTATGAAAACAAGGTTACAAAGCACAATCGAGATTGTTCCTGAAGTAGTTCTCTTGAAATTTCCAAAAATACATAGTCTGTTACATATTCTTGAAATTGTAAATGCGTTTGTCTTAAAGACTGGGATTGGGGCTCCCACGGACCATAAAGCAAATAAATACAGGAAATAATATTTTAGAAAGAAGATGGTGGGAGGTAGAAGAATCAACAAGACCCGGTAAGAAGAAAAAATGAGTTATCAGTCTTCGGTTAAACATTTCTAGTGAAAGAGGTGGAATAACTGGATGAAGGACTTGATAAAGAAAAGAAAGATGTGATCAGCGTAAACTTACTATGATGGTCGTTATTTTTCTCCCTCCTTCACTTGCTTGATGATTTCATTTTATTGTCTTCTTTGATGGTTACAGGAACCATCTCAACGATTTCTTTCCCTTTTTAATAAAAGTTTTATAAATAAACTTTTATTTTCATAATTTAATCAATTTCCCATCAAAATAAGACGATTGTAATTTAATTTTCTGAAAGTGAAACCCAAATTTTTAACTATGAAACCCACTTATGATGTTCTCTTCATCGTCTCATCTTTCCAACAATATAAATTTTTCCTAAATTTGTTGCCCGGATCTCAAGATATGAGCTTGTGAAGTTGAGTTGTCACGCAGGCCCATTAAAAAATGCAGTTGACTGATATTTTAATTTATGAGAAAAATGTATCAACTTTCAGCACTTGAAACCTATACCACCATCTTCTATGCTGAAATATATTTTCAAAGGTTTAAAGTTTGCGCGATTCCGACACCCGGAGCTCAAGTTATGGCCTTCGCAAGATCAACGCTCAACCACCATTGATCAAAATTGTTAGGCAAATGTGGGCCCTTGGATGAATTTCATGCTTCCCTTCATAAAATTAGATTTTTTGGTTTGAAATTCTATCCCACATGGATTGGGATATTATATTCTTCAACATATATAAAACCAAGTGTTTGATATACTTAGCAAGAAACACAAGAAGAGAAAGAACTATGGAGCTTGGAGGATTTGGCCCTTGGAAAATTGTTGAATATAATAATAATTTTGTATGCCCAGTCAACCACCAATCTTCCTAGTCAACAATGATGAGTCACCCAACCAAATGTTTCCACATGTCATCACTCGGTAGGCCAACAATATGCCCATGAGAATCTGCCATATGTCATCCAATAAAATCACGCGAGGTAGGTGAGGAAGTCACTCATGGTAATACATAGTAAGAAACGAGTGTGAAAAATTGTAAGTGTAGGTGAAGTGGAGAGGAGAGGTAAATAGTAGTAAAAAGAAGTTGTAAAATATTCATATAAAATAGTCATACAGACTCATATAACATGTAGCGGAGATAACACATACTCTTA
>SNQJ01S0227069.1:0-16218 GCA_010110895.2 Picea sitchensis | reverse complement strand
TATATCTATGTGATGTAGGCTAAGTGACAAGGGTTGAATCTGTGTGATCAAGGCTTTGTGCATTTTATGTAAGACTTGCAGAGCCAAGTGCAAGTCCCTATGAGAGATTGTAGAGGGCTTTGTGTTGTAGTGCAAGGAAGAAGAATCTAGTGAGCTGCGCATATTTGTTGTCGTATGCGAAAAGGGATTAGGATGGCTATGTGTTGTAACCTGATTAATTGAAGATAATAAAGAAGAAGACTTTGTGGACATAGCCCCAGGGTGGGGGTTAACCATGGTAAATATGTGTGTTGTGCTCTGTGCTTCGACCTGATGTGTTTGTCTCTTTATTTGATAAGTGCTTTGATGTGTTTAGATAGATCTATTTATGCTTTATGAATGAATGTTAGATCTGGTATGTAATATGATTAATGCTTGATCCGCCAAATCTAACCTATCTTGTTGTGGTTAAGTGTTGAATTATCTTAGATCTAAGTACATAGTGTGATGCTTTGTGTTATCTATGAAGTATCATGAGGGTTGAATATTGATGAGTAATCTATGTTAGGTAATTGCTAAGTGTTATAATCATAGATCTATGTCCCAACTAAGGTTGCAGACACCTGAGTCTCGCAACCACCCCTACCTCTACCTCGGGTGAGACTTCATCTGCTTTGTAGGTGTTGCCGAAAGGGCTGGTAGATAGGGTTTTGTTGGTGCATTTTTGTAGCATTGAACCCTGGGTCTTCCCCTGTGCCAACAAATGATTCTGTTTCTAGGACTTGACACTGTGATTGCTGGGAACTGAGCAGAAGAAGCTTTGTGCAAAGATTCATCCTGAAATTGTGAAAGCTCTGTGCATGGATCTATTCCCTAGTGCGTCGTGATCCACTTGATCTAAAAATCTATGTGTTGAAGAAGGAAGGACAGATCTGAAGGAAAGAAGTTAGATCTGCAAGAAAAGAGGTTGATACTGAAGAAAAGAAATAAGATCTATAATCTTTGTGCTCTGATAAAGGTAAGAATTGTTAAAAGTTCTTAGATCTAGAAGCTTTGTGCCCTGTAGAAGTAAAAGAGGTGAAAATGTTTGTTTCTAAAGTATGGATTTAGGTATGCTTGATAGATTTTGTCCTAGCTTGAAAACTAGGGCATTATTAGATGAAAGAACRTTTGATATGAATAYATMTGWTAAGAATAATGAAAGATATGTTATACCTATGCATAGAAAGAATTTTTGGACTAACCAATGGATGYAGGATCCTAGAAAGAAATTTTTGCAGGCTAGCCATTATGACCCTAGMAAGHAGTAMAAGAAAAGTTGGGGATCATTGAAGAGAAAGAGAGGATTAACTMTTTGTTRYAGTTGYARAAGACCAKRACATMTTKYTAAGGAATGCCYTRGGAGAAACCCTWGTTGCCTMTGTTGTMAGGCTATSGRCCATGAAGTAYTGGATTKCCCTARAATKATTGCTAGAMTYGAAAADHTGAATATGGAGMAAGMAAACYCTGAAGGRGATCAAGAGACTAAGATTATAGAAGAAMCCYRKAAAKAATHAGAGATTATGTTRCTRAAAATGAAAGAAACCCTGGATGAACATAAAGATGYYAGTKTGTCARAGATMTTCAAAGAAAAGGAGAAAATCGAAGTAAGAATAGGAGACTTCGACATTGACTGTGCTCTGGATGAGGGAACACAGATGAACATTATGACAGAAAGTACTTGGGAAACCCTAGGAAGGCCTGCTATGGTTCCTTCACTAGGAAAAATAGGGTTGTTTAAAGGAAAAATGGTAACCCTATGTGGCAAGATTACTCGAATAGCTATGAGTACCCATGGAGCTTCGACAGAGGAAGAATTCAAAGTTATTAAATTTATTAAGGACTATGCCCCATTTCAAGCTTTGTTATGTAATATTTGGATTGAAAAAGACCAGATCCAAAGAAAATAAGAAAAGGAAGCCCTATAAAAAAAGAAGAAAGAACTCATGGAATTTATGACTAGAAAAATAGCCTACTTGATGGAAGAACAAGAGAAAAGATCTAAGATATTAAACACCAGGGACTTGGATGTCGAATCTATAAGAGAATTAGAGGAACCACAGAAGACCGAAATACCTAGTCCATATGATGAAGGTGTATTACCCTTGGATCTGAAGAAATAATCTCAGCATCGTGAAGTGACTATGTCGAGATAAGATAAGGATAAGAATGGAAAAAGGATGACCGAGATGAAGCTCACTGGGAAGAAGGCTAGGAATCTAAGTAAGAAGAGGGCCAAGATTGAAAAGTTACAGAAGATTCCAGAGGAAACTTTGCAAAAGAAAAAATCACAGGAATTGAGCTTCGTCGGGATATCAGAACAGTGACATACGACACTTCGTCGTGACATAGAAATATAGTCGTTGGACCGATATACCCATTCGACTTCCGCCTCGAATGGACAAAAAATCATTAAAGGATCACCACCAGACCATTGGACCATGCCATAACGAATGGATCAACATTCATGAAAGCTTCATACCCATTGCAAGAAGATCGTTGAAAAATTTCCTATTTATCTCATCGTGTTGTGCCTGAAGAACACTTTTTCCAACTGAAAAATTGAAGCCCACAGAACTAGTGATTGTCTACAGTGATCATTGCAAGCAGATTGTTCATCCTAGTGCATCATTTTGAGATCATCGTGACCCCAATTATCTTTCCCGAGTGCGTATGTCTAACGAGCTCATCAAACTTGAGGAATCCGTCACAGAGGTTCTTCTCGATTTAATGACCTAGAGAGTCATTTCGGAAAGAAGAATGTCCACCAGAGTCCAAGCATCATCGACGGAAGGAGTGAAAGCCTCCTCGTCGACTACTCAAGTAGGAACATCTCGAGTCGATGTAGAAAGAAGAACTAAGCATAAGGATGGCATAACCAATGTGAAGTTAGTGCCATCCATCCTACCAGCTTACATATCCCCTCTGAGCGGTGATATTAATAGGGACAGTGTCCCTAGATACTTTTAATACACCCTAGTCGCTGCCTATCTACCGAAAGGAGTACGTACCTACCATGCAGATCAAGACAAGGTCACAGGTTGAATTTTTGAGACTTCAACCTGGGGGACTGTAAATCTTACAGCATGCTTGCCCCATGTAAGTACTTGATGAGAACTAAGGGAAAGAATTTGAATCTCATCCCTCAGCAATGGACGATGAACCTCGCGCAGTTTACTTTTATCAACGTTATGAACCTGGAGGTGAATACTGGTGTAAAATTGTTGCTAGAAAGTTACCACGAAGGATACATGTGGTTAGATCGTCACATAACTATTGATCCGGCGTTGATCAATAGGATCATTGGGCTTAGCATGTAGGGCACGGATCCCCATGAGTACTATCCTGGAAATACTGTAGACCTCGCTCTTGCGCATAAGATCAAAGAAGCCTATGGAGAAGTTAAGAAAGGTGTGAGAGGCTACAAGGTAGCTTCTATTGAAAGTGGCGCAGTGTGCCTCACATGCCAACTAATCGCAGGGAAGTTGGTATGCAATAATCGACCAACACAAGTATCTGGCTTTGTAGTTGACCTTGCAGGAAAGTGCACAGAGGGACTACAGATGAACTGGGCGAAGTACCTGGTGAATCAACTGGAGATTGACTACAGAGAAGTCCATGATCAATGGAATGAATTCCATTTTAGCTGGCTCATGATACTAATCGCTTTTATTGCATGGGAGCTACCAGAAGGTGCAACCTTCCCAGACCTTGATCCCTTTGAGCCACTAGTCGCGATGTTCATTACATTATGGTACTCGAACGACATGAGAAAGAAATGGAAATCAAATGTCGTTTTCCACACGTACTATAACCAATTGAAAGCAGTCATAAGGAGCGAACCACGCATAACCCTGAACACTTTACAGAGATTCTGAACTCTGATAAAGTTTAGTGTCAACCGCCACTTTATATACCTAACCCCACGTGTTGATGAGCACTAGGAATAGCTTCAGTCCTATTATAAGTTGACAAAAGACCTGGAAGAGATCACTAAAGAATGTTTGGCGAACCTTCTTGTTTCAGCAAGCCCCAAAGAAATGTTTGACACCGACAACCCCAGAACTGCGCAGGATACACCTAGGCCTAATAAGACAAAAAAATCATACGCGACGAAGAAGACTAAAGAAGTCCAAGATGTTGACAACCTATCTGTAAGGACGGCTTCCATTACACCGGATGAGGAAGGTGATACAGAAACTTAGAAAGTTGAATTACCACTACCTAGGGATGAAGAAGACTCATCGAAGAAAAGGAAGGTCTCACCTCTGAAATATTCCTCTAGAAAGAAACCAAGAAACCAAGAACCCTTGAACCAAGATGTGAACTATCATCACGTTGGATGACATTGATTTCATTGTTGCAGTGGTCAATGATGCTTCAAAGGAAATCATAGAGAAGATGGAGGTGAAGCAGGAACAAATGTATAGACAAATTGAGATCGTGCTCCAAGGAGTACAACAAGCTCTCTAATCTAGCCAAGAAATCTCTACTACACCTCTTCCAGAAGGAACAATAGAAGTGGGAGATGAATCAGTTCAGCTCTACAAGATTGTTGATACAGTCAAAGTACACCTTCGACATGCTCAGGAAGAAAAGGTGCAGGACATTTAGGACCTAAAGAAAGCACAGGAGGAAATTATTGAACAACACCAAGCTACGCAATAAGAGAATAATGCTTTATAAGCACAATTTGAATAAGATAGAATGAAGATCCAAAAAGAGAAAGAGAAGTTGCTCTCAAAGAAGATAGGAATTGAAGAAGCAGTCAATAGAGAATTTATCTCTATGACCGGCTTAGAGAAGAAGGTCGAAGATCCCATAGAGCTCCAAGTGACGAAGCTAGTTGAATTCATTCAACAACTTGAACAAAGGGTCGTGGAATTAGAGCTTCATACCATACCACAGACTCCGCAAGAAGTGCGCGACCAGAAAGAATTGAAAGCTCAGAGCGCAGTTGAGCGAATCAAAACACTTGTTGCAGAATGTAAACAACTAAGTAGTAGAAGCACATAGATATATGAACAACTATATGAAGACCCAAAGTTGAAGAAACTGGAGTCCCAACTCCAGGAAGCAAAGCAGCAAGCCAATACAGTACAGGCGTAGCTCAAGCTCTTGTCACCTTGATCAGGGGATCAAATTTTCCTCAAAAATTAAAAGTGCTCGGAATCGATTTAAACCGGACGAGAGCGTAGGCCTCATTGTTGCAAACCCAACGCAACTCGTTTCATCTCAAACAGACGTCGGGAGCGAGATATATTGCAATCTGTTCATAAAGTCAAACATGTAAAAAAAAAATTGATGTTGATTGTACAGTCCGTACAGTCTGTACATGATGACGTGGTAGAGTCGTACGACCGTACATAAGGTGACGTGGTAGATTTTGGTTGGCAGACGTTGGATGAATCCTGTGTCGACACGTGGTAGTTTTCTAGTCAATGATTGGGTGCGACGTGGCCCAGTCATGGGCTCCCACGTGGCACCCCGGTATTGGTTGATTGTTATATGTAAAATGTATTGGACTCTGTGGGGTTCGACCCTCGGACCTCCCCACCGCATTAGCTTTCACAATATCCGCCCAACCGTTGCACCGCCATTTGTTACTTATTATATATGTGTGTTGGATTATATTTGAATTTGCACTATGTAATAAATGGCGGGGGGGACAGGTCGGGGCTTAGCCCCGACCCGCGGTGTTATTGATAATGTATATGACCATGTTATAATATATATGCGCGGGCGTTGTTAAAACAGATTCAAACCCCCGATCATGTGCCTTTATACCATGTGACCCTTTGTTATATGCACGCGGGGTTTTACATTATGGTTTAAACGGTTTAAAAGCCGACCCGCCATGTGTCATTACGTCATTCGATTATAATACGGAGCCCTTTTTATTATAGCGTGAGGTCATGTTATGACCCATATGCCCGAGGTGTTAGGCGTTTAGGGGCTGGCGCGCCCTTAACCGTCCTATGGTTTGCACCGTTGGCACGGTTTCGCTCGGTGCTGGGTTTTCACGCTATTTATTGCGTGTGTGCCAGGTTCAATTGACAAGGGTGCAATTTGTAGATGCAGAGACAGCAAGCTTGAAGGGGGGAACTTCCAGGAGGCCTAACTTCTTCGTTTTTCGACCGATTGAGGTGCCGAAAGAGCCCAGACAGCGGTTTTTGGACGCTCTGAAGTCATTAGAGCAGTCGGTTTGTCAGTTTGAGCATTGTAAGACATGTTTTTGAGAAATTTTGAGCAATTAATAATAATGATCCACTGGAAGTTGGACCAGGAGATGTAGCCCAAGAGAGGGGTGAACTCCTTTATCAATTGTTGTGTTTATGTGCTTATGTTCATTGATTATTCTACTGTCTATGTGTAATTTGCATGAATAATCCCTTAATCTATGTGTTGCAAACTGATCCATTTTCTTTAAACACATAACATTTACATTGCAATAATTTGAAGTATTTCAAGTCTTCTTTATTTTTAGATCACACCCATTGAAAGGATGAAGAGATATCCAGAACAACACACTGCCCAACAACTTGTTCTTACCACGCAGAATAGAGTGATGGAAGTCACCCAGAAACTCCAGCCGAGCCAGGAGGTGGCCTACCTATTGTTTGAAGAAATTGAAGGCCAAGGAACACTACTAGAACAAGTAGTTGCTACAGTCGAGAAACAACTAGAAGGACCTATCAATGAAGTGGTTTTTCAAGAATTCACTAAGCAAGAAGCAATAGCACAGAGACAAGTCAAAGCAGCTCGAGCCAAGCTCAATACCATTGAGGCAGAGTTACCCAGACCTAAGTGACTTGGGATGAGTCATAGGTGAGTGTTGGGGGCCTGTTGGCCCTTGACCAAGTTTTGAGGAACACCTGGTCATAATTGACCATTTTTGGGGACTTTGACAACTTGTCAAACATGGAGCGCAACACGAAGCATAAATCATGGAAGTTAGACCCCTTTTTGGGTCCTTTTTGGGTTTTGGGGGATAATGTAACAAGATTGGGATGTCGGCCCATGGGTTTACCCATGTTTAGGCCTATTTTGTATACATATATAGATGTCTAGGCCATATAGAGAGGGTGTGGATGATATATCTATGTGATGTAGGCTAAGTGCCAAGGGTTGAATCTGTGTGATCAAGGCTTTGTGCATTTTATGTAAGACTTGCAGAGCCGAGTGCAAATCCCTGTGAGAGATTGTAGAAGGATTTGTGTCGTAGTGCAAGGAAGAAGGATCTAGCGAGCCGCACAGATCTTCTATCTTATGAGAAGAGGGACTAGGATGGCTATGTGTTGTAACCTGATTAACTAAAGATAATAAAGAAGAAGACTTTGTGGACGTAGCCCCAGGGTGGGGGTGAACCACGGTAAATATGTGTGTTGTGCTCTATGCCTCAACTTGATGTGTTTGTCTCTTTCTTTGCTAAGTGATTTGATGTGTTTAGATATATCTATTTATGCTTTATGAATGAATGTTAGATCTGGTATGTAATATGCTTAATGCTTTATCTGTTGAATCTAACTTATCTTGTTGTGGCTAAGTGTTGAATTATCTTAGATCTAAGTACATACTGCGATGCGTTGTGTTATCTGTGAAGTATCATGAGGGTTGAATATTGATGAGTAATCTATGCTAGGTAATTACTAAGTATTATAATCACATATCTGTGTCCCAGCTAAGGTTGCAGACACCTGAGTCTCACAACCACCCCTCCCTCTACCCCGGGTGAGACTTCATCTGCTTCGCAAGTGTTGTCGAAAGGGGCGGTAGCTATGGTTTTGTTGGTACGTTGTTGTAGCGTTGAACCCTGGGTCTGCCTCTGTGCCAAAAACAAGAGATCACCTATGACAGGAAGAGAAAATCCATCATGAAGAGGACCACTAAGGAGAGGAGTATCACGTTAGATAACTCGATTCTCATCGCTACAGAGGAGAATCTTCTCAGCATAGAGAGTGCCAAGACGTCTGAGCTTATCGGTGGAGGGATGGCTATCATGGATGCCACATTGGATAGAGAAATAAGAGATGAAAATTAGTTGGTCGCTGCACTTAAGGAGTTGGAGCATCTACGCCATTTGGAAAAATACTATCAAGACTCCACACATGCCACTGTGTTTTTGAGAAGTGAATTCCAAGATACCTACACCAAATTCACGAATGAACGACCCCTTTTCACTTCAAGTATAGTCAATTTTCAAGAAGACACCCTTATGGCACTAGCGACCTACAAGGACATGGAAACGTGGTATGAGAAATCTCACCAAGCAGTAAAAAGGATCGATTACATCGATACGGTTCAAAAGGGTCGAGACGCTGAAGAGCACGGCATTCAGGTGCTAAGGGATAACAACATAGATCGGATCAGGAAAGCCGCCAAATACTGGGTAAATATGGCCCAGGAACCTCAGAGGGAGATTCAAGAGAAGTGGGATGAGTGAAAAAGAGTTGGGAAAAGATTAATCGGGAGATGAAAGGCATCAGCCTCCCAGAATTCGTCTCACCCGAAGACTTTTTCAACCTGCATGACATAGTCAAGCAACATGCAAAACAAGACTCGGCATGGACAACAGAGATAGAAAAGGTGGAAAGAATGGTGCCATGTCAAGTATAGCAGTTCATGGAGCATCTGATTAAGGCTCAAGCAGTTTTGCAACCATTGAGTGTTAAAATAATGAAGTAGAGAGAACGGGCAGTATAAGTGAAAGAAATACTTCAAGCCCCGATGGACCAACACAGGTTCTCGTATTCCAACACATGCAGGGAAATTTTCGTCAAATGGTCGGAATATGAGAAGAGTCATCCACTTCAGTAAAAACATTCAATGATTCTTAGAGAACAGAGGGATTAAAGCACCACGTGGTTATATTTTGTTTTACTTAGATTGCACTTGTGTTGAAGGAAAATCTCCCTGTGAACAGGTAGATCTCCTCTTGAGAGATAGAATCTTAACTCTTAAGACAGAAGATGCTTATTGTGGACACTGACTTCCTTTTAGATCTAGATAAACTAATGTGTGAGGAGGAAGGAGAAAATAAGTACCTTTTACCGGTGTTTGTCCCTACATGGTCCGAGTTGAGTTCCAATCTTGAATTCCTCGATAAGCCCTGTAGACAAACAAAAGTACAAACAACTTCCTACTTTATTGAGATTAGCTCGAAATAGACCTATCTATTAGAGACAAATTCATGTGAGATCAAACATAGATTTGAAATAAACTGGCCAAGCATATTATATTAAAGATACCAACAACGAAGAATGCTTACAGCCATAGATGCGAGTGTAGCAGCTTCGTCAAGCCCTCCTCGTCCGAACCCTTTCTCAAATAGTCCACACACTTAATGTTGATGTTCCAAAAGACACCTTCTTCATGATATCATAGGTTAGATGCTTCACAATTCTTTCCATACCTCTTTCACCATGAGAAGGCTTGTTTAAATAGGCTTGGAGAGGCCCAACTACTTGAGATATCTTTGGGGTAAGTTGAGGATTTTCCTCCTTTAGTTATGGATCTGCCCTAAGATCATGGCTTGACCAAGGATTCGAATCCAACTACCTTCAGATATTGAGGGGATCTTTCCCTCATTCTTCTCAACAAACCAATTTTTGCCTAGAATAGGTA
The DNA here is from genome assembly GCA_010110895.2 of Picea sitchensis. Taxonomy (NCBI): domain Eukaryota; kingdom Viridiplantae; phylum Streptophyta; class Pinopsida; order Pinales; family Pinaceae; genus Picea; species Picea sitchensis. The sequence goes on along the minus strand of SNQJ01S0227069.1, from coordinate 6,576 downwards.
GCACTCCCCCAAAAGGGGCATCAGAGCGTTATAGTGCTCCCCAAGAGAAGGAAATCAAGAACTAGTGTTATAACACTCCCCCAGAAGGGTGGACAGAGCGTTATAACGCTCCCTTACAATGTATAGGGGAGCACTCCTCCTTGAAACTCAATTTTTAGTGGTCCTTCCAATAGCAAGAGACTTGCATTTCTAGTAGACTGATTCCTCCTCTTCACAACTAATCTTTGAGGTGTCCTAAGTGTCCCTATCATGTTGTTGGAGGCATGACATAGTCAAGAAGGAAATATGATGTCAGCAACACTTATACACTTGTGGTAAGGATGCGACACTTGCGAAGTGAGTAATTTTGAGGTGTAACAGATTGCCCCCCAAAGTGTGAAGTTAGAAGACGAGAACTGATAACTGAAATTCTTTGCAAACTTTCAAGCAAGGGTGCGGGCTTAGAGAACTTGACAGAAGCTTCACACAACCATAAAACAAATGTTAAGACATGCTTCAAACCCAAGGCAGGCATACCTATGCTTGAGTGATAGAGACTTTCAAGGTATGGCCACCATAAATACACTGCAGATCCATAATTATATTGATAAAAGGTATAGCCACCGAAAATACACTATGGATCTATACTCCCATGACCTGAATTGATCGTAGCCACAAAGAATACACAGTGGATCTACGATATGACAAGACATAGCCATGACCAATACAAAGTGGATCTATGTGACAGTATATGTGTCATTGTTCAAGAGAAATTTCGTCGCAACCTGGGCAAAGTACATATCAGAGTGATCACTCAACCCAGGGTCTTCTTACCGATCCCGATGTAGTATGAATCTAACCATGTGAATAGATGTCCTAATGTTGAACATGGTAGAAACCACTTGATTACCAGTCAATAATGTAAATCGTTAACAAGCGCGAGAGAGATCACCATTGATGTCAATGATTCCCAAGGTACTCTAGTAAATTCCAATGAATGTGAATGGATGAGATGAAGTCGAACATCTGTGGAATCATCTGATCAGAGGTAAATGATGTAAACCCACTGTCGAATGTGAGGAGGCCTACCATTGAGGCATGCAGGTCCCAAAGTACTAACTGGTTTCTAAGCCTAGTTCCTAGATAATGTGTTGAAGTCGACAGGAATAGACTTGTAGAAGGAGGGCCTTGATGTATCCCCCATCAATGACATGAAACAGACACAGAGATGTAATTGGTAGATCAAATGAACATGGATTGACACGGGTATTGAGACAAGATATTTGTGATGGATGACTCTCGAGGTGGATACTTCCCTTGAACACTGAGGCACAACATCAGAAACATGACAAGGACCAAAACACGATGATGCAATGGATACTGTGACTTTCGTCGAGTGATCCAAAGCAGTAAGAAAAACTCAAAGGATTGGTTCAGTGTAGAGGTTCAGCGGATTAATATGTGTGAAAATACAAAGTGTCGTGTTCAAGGGCGACCCTAAGAGTTACTTGGTAATGTTCTCAAAAAACTGTTTGTCTTGCTTCTTTCAATTTTTTCCCCCATCCAGATAGACGAGTACCTCTTTTTAATTTAACAAGCTTGAGGAGGGTAACACATGCTCGATATAACTCACCTTCAGTAAGCTCATCTTCCTTTGTTTAACGAACTGGAAGAAGTAAGGGTTTGATCCTGTATGGGCCTCTCAATGTTTGTTTTAACAAGTCCAAAGAAAGAAAACTCGAAGGTTTTTCATGATTATAGAGTCTGGAAAAACACTTAAAAGAGAACTCTCTCAGTTCCTTTTTCGTAAAGTAGTCTGATGAGACCGAAAAAGAGATAACCTATCGCTCAACAGATTTTTTCTTCAAATACTTTATCGAGCGTGAAGAGAACAAGGTCGCTTCGCAATCTTTTCATGTTTAGAGAGTCTGAAAAGAACTTAAAGATGACTCCAATGTTGTCCTTTTTCATAATGTTAGTCTCGCGAGGTCAAAAAAGCGATAAATTATCACTCAAAAGATGCCCTTTCAAACCTTTTAATGAGTGGGAAAGGAAGCAAGATCACTCGATGATCTTTTCATGTTTAGAGAGTCTAAAAAGAGATTAAAGAAGACTCCAGGGGGTTCCTTTTTCGTGTAACCATACAGGTCCGAAAAAGAGATAAAAGTTGACCTGGATGCATTCTCATGTATTTACGAGCACGTGAAATAACAAAGACTAAGCTTGGTATGCCTCCATCTTGAAAATCTAGTGGCTTAACTCCAGAATGATCATCAAAGGCTGGAGACATTCCCTCCAAGCTTCAATTCATTCACCGGCTTTGAGGTCATCACCAATTTCTCTAGTAGATGCGAAAAAGGGGAAGGGTGGATGAAAATAAGGTTCAAGAGAGGTGACTATTTCATTTTTTAACAAGCTTGACACAGGAAAAGAACTATGCTCAGGGCCTCTGTTTCATTTTTTAATGAGCTTGCCACAGAGAAGAGAAACTATGCTTGTAATTGCTTCTTGATCATGGCTTCCAAGACGATAATGTTCTGGAAGGATACCATGTCAAGGGACAAAAATCGGTCATGGCCTCCAGGAGATCTTCGCTAGATGGAAGATAATCACTCAGAAAGGAACACATGTCGAGGGTCACGATAGGGGTAAGGAGATCAGGCTCCAATAACCCTACCGCAGAAATCACCATGTCAACTACTGGATCCAAATCATCAGAAGTCGAAGGGATAGGAGACGATGGAAAATCAACATCAGGAGGGGAGATAGACTGTATATCTGCCCGAATTTCTTCACGAGGGGGAAGAAAAGAGGATCGGTGACAGTTATTATCCTGAGGTAACTTGTCAATGCGAAACATTTCCATAATAGATTCATCAAAAGAAAAAATTGGGGAAATGCAGTCGATTGTAGACGACAAAGAAATCAACCGTGATTGCATCGAGGAATTGTCGGGTGACAATAGATGTTGGTCATCCAATGAGGGAGAAATAGATTGGATATAAATGTATGACGTTTCGACTGGACTAAGTGGCATGGTGTCACCTAGTGCATCGAATTCCAATGGACAAGGTACAATCCAAGGGTCAGACGATTTCAAATATTGATAAGCCATGGTCAAAATCATATCGATGGTGGCAATATGATGTGTAGTCGGTGGAAGTGGTGTAGGGAAGGTACCCATGAGGCTAGAATATTTTAGTAAGCCAACACCAATGCTTTCATACGTTATCTTGTGGTCTCCCAAGAAAGGAATATTGTTGGTAGAGGGAGCACGAGCATTGGTCATGCAGAAATCCAACTGATCAATAGTGACAATTTTTCCCTGATGAGGAAATTGGACACATCGAAAAACCGACGAGGCAACGACAGTCATAGCATAAAAACAACTTCTTCCAAGTAACAAGTTGTAATCGAGGGGAGCATCGACCACCTCGACATCAACAGTAATAGTTTTTCCACCCAATTGGATGGGCAGGGACTGTAAAAGCCCATGGGGATGAAAACCTCGCCCTTCAAAGGCACGTAACATCGTTGGGGATTTGTTAACTGCAGGTGATTTTAAACCTTTCCAACACACTAAAGACATGACACAAGTTGAGGCTCCCTCATCTAGAATAGTTCGGTGGATTTGTTGATTATGAACAACAACATCGACTTGGAAAGAAAGTTGGTGGGAGAGTCGAGACGCATAATTGTCCAGGTTAAACATGATATGGTTGGACGACTCAGGATCAATAGCGCCAAGAGAGGCCAAGAGAGTTCTACGTTGACTAGGGAAATGTTGTAGAACTTCTAACACAGACATAGCACATGGTGCTTAGCCAAATCTTCAACAATGTTGTAGTTCTGGGTGGCACGTGAACTAGGATTAATGATAGCTTTGTGGATAGTGCTCTTAGGAGGGCGTAAGATAGAGTCGAATGTGTGTTTCTCAATCTGAAGTGGTCTAGATGGAGGATTAACCGATGGAAGACTAACGGAGGACGATGATGGATCCAGTAAATTACCAGTACCGTTAGTGTCTTTTCCTTTGTCAGGGTTACCTAGTGTGTCATATTGATCTGAAAATGATAAAGGCTTGTATTCTTGAAAATATTTGTAAGTTTTAATTCAAGTGTTCTTATGCAAACGGATCAATTTGCAAACACAACTTTTTATATAAATTACACATTCAATATGCATATAATAAGCAGCAAATAACAGTGAAAAGAAAACACATAACACAGCAAATGATAAAGGAGTTCACCCCTCTCTTGGGCTACATCTCCTGGTCCAGCTTCCAATGGATCTTTTGCATTATTTTATCAAAGTGATAAAATATGTGCTTTAAAATGCTCAAAATGCCAAATAGATGGCTCCAATGGCTTCAGAACGTCAAAAAACCCCTAGCTGGGCTTTTTCGGCACCTGGTTTGGCCAAAAATTGAAGAAGATAGGCTTCCTGGAAGTTCCCCTTCAAACTTGTTGTATCTGGATTGCCAAAATGCACCTCTGCATCCTCAACCTAGCCCCTACACTCATATTTGTGTTAAAAACTAGCATCGGGCACAACCACAAAATGATGTGAATTGTAGGAGGGTTAGGGCGCGCCTAGCCCCTAACCGCCAAACCCGTGGACATATGGGTCACCATGTGACCGCACCAGCACATAAAAAAGGGCCAAGGTTTAAACTTGTAGAAACACGCCAAGTGTCAAGTGCGCGGGCTCCATTTTCATTTGAAAAATGTGCATGGAAATGGTTATATGGTGGCTATATGTGACCGAGGGCTGGGGCTAAGCCCCGGCCTGGACCGCACCCCAAATCACAACATAATTCAATTTAAATAAATTTTAAACCATATATATGTTAAGAATCAATGGTGGGTGCGCCAGTTGGGCGGCCCTTCCCAAGGATCTTCCCCTGCTCGGAGGTCGCGGGGTCGAGTCCTACCGACTACACAAATTTTAAACCATAGCCAAGGTGACACGTGGCGGCCCTTGTTTGGGCCATGTTTCACCAATCCATTCGCCACCAATGCCATGTGTCAAGAAATGATTCGTTGTCCAACTTCCAACCAACCCCTGCCACGTGTCGCATGGCCCTGCCACATGTCGTATGGCCCCTGCCACGTCAACATCTGTATGGACTGTACAGTCAGCACATTTTTTTTTGTCTATTTGACGATTTGAACAGAACACGATATCTCTCTCATCCGATGTTTGTTTGAACCCAAACAAGTTGCGTTGGGTTCGTGACGACGAGGCCTATGCACCCGTTCAATTTGAAGCGATTTTGAGCACTTTGAATTTTGAGAAAAATTTGATCCCCTGGATCACATATGTCTTAGAGAGAGTGGTAAAATTAATCCCATTAAACATATAAATATGTGCACTCGATGAGGCCTCATCATTAGGATGGCTAGAACTGCCCCCAGGAGAGGGGGTTTCAGCAACCATGGATTGTTGTTGTGGAAAAGGTTGAGTAAGCACAGCGGGTTGTGACTTTCCTTGGAAAATTTTGGCCACTTCATTGCGAAGTGGACAATCTCGAGTGTAGTGATCATAACCACAAATGATACATGGGAATTTTAGTTTTCGTTGTGGTTGCTTTTCGGTAGCAGGTGTTTGATTTTTTGGTTGTTCATTCTTATTTTTTTATTTATTCTTTGTCTTCTTCTTACCTCTGAATTGTTGTGAAGGGGCATATTGAACTGCATTCACCTCAGAGATCTAAGTTTGGGGGGAGGTAGAGGAGAGTGTGAGCGATTGGGAAGCAGATTGAGTTTTGACGGAACCGATAACACCATCCACATGAGATGAGGATGACAGTTTATATGGATCGGTATTAGCTCGAGCAACATTCGAAAGAAAATCATACAAATTACCAGATTATGAATAAACCAAATCTAAGTACTGAGCCCGAGCGATGGCTTGTTCCTCAATGACGGCACCACCCATAGCGACATCACGAGCGATCGGGGGTAACAGTGATTTAGTAAACCATTCCGCCAATAGTGTGTCAGGAATGATTGCCTTGATCATCCTTCGCCATCACCTCCACTCATGAATATGGTCAGAGATATGCATGGAGTTAGTTTGACGAAGGGAGTTCAAGAGTTTAGTACCCGTCTCATAGTGAATAGGCAGTTGAAAGTGTGTGAGGAAAGACATGGCGAGGGAATTGAAATCATGAAAAGAAGCGTGTGGTAGTTCAATATACCACTTTTCCGCCAAGCCTGTAAGTGTTCGCTGGAAAAGATGCAAACATACATAATCATCCATGAGGGAGTTTGATGAACACCACAAATGGAAATTCATCACATGGTTGTTTGGATCTTCGCCAGATTTTTCATCAAATTTCGGAATATCAAAAGGAAGTTTAGCTAGAATGACTGGCCACACCAGTGAATGAAAAATAGGATCATTAGTAAACCGAGACAAGTCTGGGAGATCCAGAATCTCAAGGAAAGGTAGTTGTCAGTTAATTTGTGGATGATACTGGTGCGGCATAGGAACACTAGTAGGACCATAAACTGGGTTGGGTGGATAGTTGTAACTAGTAGGTCCTCCTATATACAGTTGTTGTTGGCCAGGGTAAGCAGGATTCGATGGTGG
>SNQJ01S0227068.1:0-14557 GCA_010110895.2 Picea sitchensis | reverse complement strand
GGAATCTCAGTTGGCATATGTTATCAGTGACGAGAAAAATCCATCCAATCATCCTATCTATTCGGTCGACACAGATATGGGATCTTGTATTTTGCAAATTGATGATTCACTGCCTGATACATTGCTGCTCAGAAATCCCACATATCAGATCACCGTTCAGCCCAAAGAAACAACAGAAGATGATCTCTGGACCATGTTCTTTGACGGTGCTTGCACTAGGGAGTCAGCTGGAGCAGGAGNTTTTAAAGTGACTAATAACATTGCTGAGTATGAAGCACTACTTTTGGGGCTCAATGCAGCCAAGGAGAAGGGCATTAAAAAATTGTAGGTGTTTGGAAATGAAGATTTGATTATCCAACAGGTCAACAAGTCCTTTCAAGCGAAGCATGTCAGACTGAATGCATACGGAGACGAAGTGTTGAAGGCAATTCAAAATTTTGCAGATTTTAAAATTGCATTTGTACCTAGAGCAATGAATGAATTGGATGATTCATTGGTTGTGTCTACTTGTGCATTCATACCTTCTCTTCCTCATAAATTAACTTACGAAATTCAAGTTAAATATAGGCCCTCTCTCCCTGATAATGTAAAATTTTGAAAGGTTTTTGAAGACGATGTTGAACTCACTAGATTCCTTGCAGTGATAGACGAGTTTGCAGATCTGTAGATTGATCAGGAGAATGAACATGACCATGAAGTTGATGATCCAAAGTTCAAAGGTAAAATCACATCACATGAAATAGTTCAGTTGTCCACCAATAGAATTCCTAAAGGTTTGGTCCCATTGGAAAGGTTATTCGATAACAATGATGTAGTTGTCAAATTGCAAAATGGGGAAAAAGAATCAGATGTTTTGCAGTATAATGTGGCTTGTGAGAAAGATCCAAAACATGTTAACTTAGCCTCACATTTGACTGAAAAACAAAGGGATGATTATGGAGAATTGCAAAAGGAATTTGCAGACATCTTTGCTTGGCAGTATGATGACTTGAAGACATTTGACACAGAAGTGATTCAACATAAGATTCCCTTGAATAAAGACACCAAACCATTTAGGCAGAAGCTTAGATCCTTCAACCCTCTATTGTTGCCTACAATGGAGAGGGAAATTAAGAAAATATTGGATGCCCGCATTATCATTCCTCTCAGGTATTCAGAATGGATTGCAAATCTTGTACCGGTTAGGAAGAAGAATGGGGAGATCAGACTCTGCGTAGACTTCAGAAATTTGAATAAATGCTATAGGAAGGACAACTACCATCTGCCTAAAATGGAACATATTCTGCAGAAGGTGTCAGGATCGAAGGTGATGTCTTTTATTGATGGGTTTTCCGGATACAACCAGATTGTTGTCCATCCGAAAGACAAAGAAAAAACTGCTTTTACCACTCCATGGGGTACGTTTATGTACGAGAAGATGCCCTTTGGATTGATGAATGTAGGAGAAACATTCCAAAGGGCAATGGACATTGCTTTCGTTGGAGAAAAAGATAAATTTGTCCTGATTTATCTTGATGATATCACTATTTTCTCAAGCAGCCACGAACTTCATTTGCAACACTTAAGAAGGACATTTCTGAAATGTCGAAGGTATGGCATCTCTCTTAATCCGAAAAAATTGAATTTTTCACTTAAAGAAGGGAAATTACTTGGGCATATTGTTTCAGCTGATGGGGTTAAGATTGACCCAAAGAGGGTAGAAGCAATTAAAAATATTTATCTTCCTAGATCAAAGAAGGACATTCAGTCTTTCCTTGGGACTATTAACTTTGTCAGAAGGTTTATAGTGAATTTTGTTGAACTCACGAAACATATCACGGCTATGTTGAGGAAAGACTCTGAGGTAAAGTGGAATGAAGCAGCCAGAAATTCATTCAATGCCATCAAGGAAGCCATCACAACAGCCCTTGTTTTGATCAGCCCCGATTTATCCAATGTATTTTATATTTTTTCATTTGCTTCCAGTGATACAATCGCAGCGGTACTCTTGTAGAAGAATGTTGATGATCAAGAGCAGTCGGTTTCCTTCTTCAGTAAGGTCTTGAGGGACACAGAGGTAAAGTATGAGTTGTTGGAGAAACAAGCATATGCACTTGTCAAGTCACTGAAAGCTTTCAGGGTCTACATTCTTCAGGCAAAGGTAATAGCTTGTGTTCCCTCCAGTTCAGTCAAAGATGTTCTTTTTCAACTCGACATTGATGGAAAAAGGAGTAAGTGGATAGCAAGATTGATTGAATTCGATGTTGAAATCAAACCACCAAAACTAGTGAAAGGTCAGGGACTTGCCAAACTCCTGGCAGAGGAAAATTGCAGGTTGCTTGACATAAATCTGATGAGTATTGATGCAGAAAATGTTCTGTCTTCAGAGAATAAAGAAGGTGAGGGAATGCAGGTTTCATCTCATTTAGCTGATTACAAATGGTACAGTCATATTATTCAGTTTCTGCAAACTTTATCAGTCCCATCATATTTGACAAAGACTCAAACGCAGGGTGTATTGAATTCGTTGAGAGGTTGCAAAATGGTTGCCACCAGTCTACAGCAGAAGATTTTGCCAAGACTTTCGATTGGAACAAAGCTCGTGTTGGGTCCATGGAAATTGTGGTAGATGAAGTTGTCATTGCTGCAGCAACAAGCCTACCAAGAACGGGCCAGAGCTGGTTCAAAACCACTGCCCCCAAAAATTTGAATTTCAGATCTTATTTGAAGGAAGAGTTCAGGCACAAGGCATGGAAAAAGGGTATGCTGGTTTCCTATCTAGAAGAAGAATGGCAGAAGTTGTTCAAAGGCATCCAACTCTACATTACCTCGGAGGGCAGGTATGATAAAATCATGATGTATCACTTCAAACTCCTGGACCATTTCACAGGCAAGACTCCCCTCAATTTATCTTTTTTCCTACATAAGAGTTTGACTAAGGTTTGCAAGAAGATCAGGGCTCAACCCTTAAGCATGAAAAGTACTATGTGCCACTTCAGCCTCATAAAATTGATCATCCTGAGGAATTAAAACAGCAGGGAAGGAGATGGGATGATTTTCTATTCTGGGAAGGTTTTGAAACACAGACTCAGCCTGCAAATGAACCAGGGAAAGGTTTAAAGAAACAGTCTTCTCCTCAAAGCAGTTCAAGAAAAAGAAGAACCCTGCCAGGACCTCCAGAAGATAGAATTTATGGAGTGAAGCCCCACAGGTCGAAGAAAAGGTTATACTTTGAGCAAACCACAGAGCAAACCATAGAGAATCCTACAGAGAAGAGTACAGAGAAGAAAACCAATATATTAAACTCACCCTATTCAGACTCAGAATCAAAGCAACAAGATCAATGCCCTATCACCAAAAGTCCTGAGCAGTCAACTGAGTGTGCACAAAACTATGAGACCTTCACCCAGACAGAGGAAGGAGAAACATCAAAAAGCTCCAATTCAAAGAAGTCTCAGAAAATCAAGCATCTGAAAGAGCTAATCACCCAGCAAGAGGTTTTGGAATGGATGATCAAAGAAAGGTATAAGAAGTTGTCTGATAACTTCACTAAAACGAATGTTGCGTTTGAGAGATTAGCTCGGGAAAGTGTTAAAGAGAAGAAGAGAAAGAAAAAACTCACCAAAGATTACAATAGTCTGTGGTGGCTTTCCAAACACCTTAAAAGGAAGATAAGAAGATTGAAACAAAAGCAAAGACAAAAATCCCATCCAGATCTGAAGGTACTTTCTCAAGTCACTGTCAATATGCAAGGTGAGAAACCGGAGGCACATTGATTTTTGAGGAAATCAAAATTTTGAAGGTGAAAACTCATTTTGAGCGCAATCAGGGCTTTCACCAGCACAAAGCGATATTTTATGACCCGTTAGCTGTTGAAAGTGGCGACTTTCAACAACTAACCCGCGGAATATTAAACGAGTTAGTTGTTGAAAGCTGGAAAAGTATTTTTTGAATCCAAGGACAGAACAGATCATTTTGAACAAGTTATGAAGGAGTTCCAGAGTATCAATGGACTATCAGATCACATGAAAAGGACTCAGCATCAGAGGTTCGAGAGGATTTTGGCCACCACATGAAAAACAACTTCCTCAAAAATCGACCATGAACATTGGAGAGATCCAACTGTCAAGACAGGTGTCCTACCATGTTTCATTACATTGCAGATCCCAGGAGATGAAGGATGCAGATGGCGAATTTTGGAGATTGAAGACAGTTCGAGTTCTAAGTTTAGTTGTTAAGACTTTATTTTCAAGTTGTTGAGTTAGATTTGAATTGCTTTTATTAAATACAGATCCATGTTTTAGGATCTGTAAAACTGTTTGTAAGAGGCTATAAATGCCTATTTTTGATATGAAACAAGGGTTCAAACTGGGGGATGTTTTATGCTATTGTATAGACTCTTTTTACAGAAATAAAGTGGAGTTTCCTTTCATTTGCAATACCAGAATTGTCCATATTTCATTTTCTGTACTTTACTTTCAGTTTATTTTAGTTCATAGAGACTGTTACCTCTTTATTGAACTCATAGGCTTGAAATTAAAGGATTCCTTGTTGTCTTGTATTAGGCCCTACTTTCACTTGTATTGGAAAATCAAGAATAGTATTCTCCATTCTCTCTTTCAATTATTTGATCTGGTTATTGTTTACTAAAAGCACTGTATCTTTAGATGTGTGATGAGTTATTTCTTATTTAAATCATTGAATACCCCATTGTCCCAAACACATAAAAACCATTATTTCTAAGTTACCACGCATCCTTAGCTTACAACCCTAAGGAGTTTCTTGGAGTGATAACAGGTGTAACTTATAATATATTATATATTATATATATAATATATATAATATATATTATATATTATATAAAAAAATGAAAATTAAAAACATCACAAATTCATTTCAAAACACAAAGCCAATATTCCCCTCCCGCGTGGCCTACTCCATGCACAGTCCACCACCGTATTGCTCCACATTCCATGCACTCACGGCCACCACACGTGCACAAGTGTGGATTTGGAGTCCACGGTATTGCTCCACAGTCCATGCACCCACCACCATGGATTTGGAGGACGGATTTGAACCATTTCAGCTAGGGCACACGATTTGCAAGTTTGGATTTAGAGGACGGATTTGAGCTAGGGCACACGATTTGCAGAGGAGGGCACATGGTTTTGCACCGGAGGAGGGCACATGGCCAGAGCAAATGGTTTGACCTCTTTCTCCTATCTCAAGCTCAATGATTCCATTTGTTTTTTCATTAGCAGATTTCCTATGCTATACCAACCTCCATCACCTTCTTATTTTCAACCATGCCTTTCATGCAATATTACTTAATTTCCCTTTTTATATTTATGGGTTAAGAAACATACCTTGTCATTTTATGCATATTGTTGTCATTATTTACCTCCTAGCTTGTTCCATGTCTCTTATTATTTTTAGTGTTGCTTGGTTGTATACAATAACTAGTTGTAATGGTCATGGCTCTCATAACCCTTCTCTCTGTGTACATGTAGGTATCTTCCATGCCCTAGCCAAATATTCTCTTGTAGCATAGAATATTCAGATCCAATAACCAAGAGCTCTTATGGATCCTTATATCTATCACCATTTATTTACTTCATAGTATTCAACTACAATGACCAGATCCTTCTCTGGATCTTCCTTTGTAATCAATTTTTTTTCTAATTAATTACAATCAATATTTTACATTCCTTATTTCTTTATCTTTCAAGACACTAGCTTATTGGTTTCTTTATTCTTCCTAATTGAACATGGAATTAAATCTACAACATACCTTATCAATCTTGATTCATGGAATTTGATCATTTTGTTAATGGACCTTGACATAACACCTCTCCTTGAGTGTTCCTACTCCTTAACATCACTACCTTGTTATTAAGATCTTAGCCCTTTTTTTTCATCCTACTCTTGCACCTCCAAATGTTCCTCATCACCACTACACATGCATTGTTGTGAAGTATAAACAACCTTCCTTTCTTAATATTTACATATGGCATGTCTTTATTATTTGGAACCCTTTTTCCAAAAGCAACATTGCTTTGGAAGTCTTCGACATTTGATAGTTGCAATGCTCATTCAAGCTTAGTAGTATTGTTCCTACAAGTTTATGAAACAACCAATTGCATATTTTCAAAACTTAAACCTTATAGCATGTTCTCCTATGAATTATTTTCCAACAGATGTAACAATGCTCAATTCTAAGGTCTGTGTTGAATGTTATGGCTCTCTAAATTTGTCATTTTACCAAATTTGTGCACTTTGTGACTGGTACAATCAACCATGGAATAGGAATTACTGTCATATTTAATTGCAGAAAATATATCAATAACTTAAGAAAAACTTTGTAGCGGTGTAGATAATAATCGTACTTATGACTACATAGAAACTCATATTGGTAAATTGATGTTCTTATCAATTTCTACATCAATCGATAATTTTAAACATTGCCCTTTTGCACTTTCTCGAGACTTGCAATTTTTTTTATTTGAAATGTCTCTCTCAAATGGAGAAAAACTAGAAAGTCTTCAATAAAACAAAGTCATTTGAATTGTCGAGGAAACAAAATGTTGACTAGTATAATTTTTCTAGTTTAGTGATATTGGGTCCCTTTTTATCCATCAAATATCCCAAAATACTCTTGGAATAAAGGATTTTTGGCATGTTTACACATCTCCATTCCCACCCCTTTGGAACTTGGTCAAATGCTTCACTGGGTCTGTTTATGTCTACTCTTATTTACTCACTAGACGAATTTCAACATCAACATGGCTTCTATTTGTGAGTACCACCTTGTTCATTAAAACCACTCAATTCCATTTTATAGAATTCTAGAGATAAATAAGCAAGTGAATGCTCACAATTTTTTTGTTCCTTCTCACTAAAACATACCCCTGAAATTTCAACGGGTTTTGAGCTTCCTTTCTCCTATTATGGCCAAAATAAGATTTTGTCTTCAAATTTTTTAAATAATTTTTTATCTTATTGATGTGGCATCATAGCTAACATGGCATGGATGTTGGGTCCTACGTGTCCTCATACATGTATTCCAATTCATATTACCTTACCACTTCGCATGCCATGTCAAGTTATCTTGGCCCCCTTTATCTCTCTTCACTTCTCTTTATTGATTAATGAGGTCCATCAATACTATTTCATCCTTTTTTACCACTTGGAACATTTCCATTAATCAATAAGAAGGGAGTCCCTATTTCTCCTTGAATCCTCCACCTATCACATTGTCATAGGTTGATGTGATGGGTAGGGGTCCCATCTCTAAAAACACTTTGTTGGTGCACATGTTCCCCATGCTTGATCTTATATCAATTTCTAACATCAATTATGGGAGCATAACATGTTGCAAATTTAAAATAGTTCATAGCTTTGTAAACTAATTACTTCCCTAGGGACACACATCACCTTGAAAAAGATTATGGGGGAGTTGCAATCTTGTTCCATAACCTTCATAAACTACCTTTGCCTCTTGGTTTCCCCATCACGGTGGACGCTACCTCATGGATTCCACCTATGCATCTTGATTCCACCTATGCACCTTGACTCCACCTGGAGGCATTGGGGTGCTACCAGGTGGAGTCAATGTGCATAGGTGGAATCCATGACAACACTATAGGTCCATATCACTCTACTAGTGCATGACAACAATGAAGGTCCAAGTCACCAATAGAGGTCCACATCATATTTTCCTCAAAAATTCACACACACATGCACACAATATCATATATTTTTATTTTTCTCCACGGGGTAAGCCATGGATTTTGTAGGATTAGCTTCCCTAGTCAAATTCAATCCTTGTACCAACCCAATTCAACGTTGCTTCAACAATTAACCTCTAGATTTCACCCAAAACTAGGGATTTTCTCCCCATTTCAAGTGCTCCCCAACCTTACACAAATCGAACTCTGTAATTGTGAATTTATAAAATTCATGGCTTCATGTGCTTAAAATTGGATTTTTATTCAATTTTAAGGAATTAAACAACCATTTCCACATTCACTATATTCATAACTTTCCCCAATTATACACCTTAAGGAACTTCATGTAGCGTTACATCTTGAATTATCCTTCTAGGATGAAATCACAATCCCATTCCTTGATAGAGGAACAAATGATTGCAATAAATGTGGGTAGTGTTCAAATTGATAGTTTGAGAATAGAGTTTGAGGGAATACCTTCAAATGAGGAAATATTGGCCATTACCATTGATTTAGTTTTTTCAATAGACTGTGGTCTCAAAGAAAAGATAAAATCCCTGATGTTTCTAAAGCAACACAACGAGGATAGTAAATGGAAGTGGTGAAATGTCAACTCATCCACCTATGGGCATCTTAGATCTAACGTAACAATAGTCCCAATCCATGTTGAACTTTATCACAGATTCATAATGGTCAATGAAATAATTGGGAATTATGATGTTGTCTCAAGTGGCCACCACCATTCTATTGTGCCATGTTTGGAAATGTCTTTCATTTAGGTTGATTTTATCCTCAAACATTTCGACCTTTCAAGATGAAAACACTATGGACATTAAATCCCCATTCACAAGAGGTGATGTTGCATACCACTAGGTTAATGTGACATAGAAAAGGCTACTAAAACATAACCATATCATAGAGGTTAGCCCACACCCAAGTTTTCTACATTTCATCCACAAAATCATTCATAACATACTTGCACTAGTTGAGTGTGGTGCTCTATATGCATGTGATTGCAATGGAAAAAAGTGTCCAAAGTTCATTCCCCTAAGCTAGACTTTCTCATTATTTGACGATTCAAAAGTTGGTAGGCCATTTTAACAACTAAAATTTTAGTGTTCTTTATTTATGCATCTTTTTTGCCCCATGTGGTGTTGTATTTTAAACACACATATTGTTTTCTCCTCTATTCATAGACTTTTTTTAATCCTACAAAGCTTTTGAAATATCTTGACCTATGTTGAAAAAACCCGTTAAATCCATGATTTTTATGGCACTACCCTAACATCCCTACTTTGGGGTATTTATGAGTTGGTAATTAATGTACAAGGCCATTTTCTTTGAATAAGGCCCATCAAAAATGTTGTGTTCTATTCTTGTGAGGGTAGAGTAAATACTCTCTGACGAACTAGGGTTTTGCAGAAATCTCGCGGTGCAGGGGTCTAGCAGGTGCCCCTATGGGGCATTCGCCACACAGTGATGGAGGGCCGACCAGTGGCTCTTACAAACAAGCTACAGCAGGTGGTGCGGATGCGGAGAGAACCAAACGGCCGGTCTTTGTGCCGCCGCCAGACATTTACTTGGCAATGTGGGAAGAAGGCGCATCTAAGGATCTAGCAATGGAGATCGACCACGAGAAAGCAGCCTCCACCCCCACTACGGCCGCTCCATGGAAACATGGTAAGTGCATCCCACTAGCACCACAAGCCCCTAAATACGTGATTAGTTCCCCCCGAATCGAAGAGCAAAAGCAATTCATGAGAGATTACGCCCTTGTGGGAAAGTTTTTTAGGGCTCTGGCCCTCGAGCGAATCGATCCATTGGATCGATCTTGGTGAAACAAAGAGTCCTTATGAGCGCTAAGGGTCCAAGGCTTTTTACAATAATCTTCTACAATCTGGAGGACAAGGACAGGATCTTTGAATGGGGGGCATACTTCTACAACTCGATCGGGTTATTTCTGTGCTTCTGGATGGATCATTTCAGTCTGGAAAAGGAAGACTTTGCACACGTGCCTGTATGGATCCGATTATACTCCCTCCCACAAGATTTCTGGCTTGAGGAGGTTCTGGCATGTATCGGTAACACCATTGGCATATATGTCAAATCATCTGACGCCACGAAGCAAAGGCGTTATACCTCCTATGCACACATCTGCGTCTACCTGAACATAGCCAGGCACTCCCGGGCTCCATTACTTTGGAGTATCATGACGAGGACTGGTCACGGACCATTGACTATGAACATATCCCATTCGTTGGCAGATGTCATGAGCATGGCCATCTGTTTAGAGAATGCCCCCCTCATCAATACTCCAAAAGAAAACAACCCAGACAGCAACAAAGAGACGGATGGCTTCACCCAGCCCACAGGGAAACGGCGTCTAGGAGGCCGAAGACAACCAGCCCAAGTAAGTAAGGACCCATCATCTAGCAATAGATTCACATCTACCGCAGGAATGTCCCGAAAACCACATTTGATCACCCACCACTTTCGATGAGACGTAGTGGAAACCGGATCCCAAAGCGGCCAGCGAAAGGAGGGACATCACCCCTCGAACAAAGAACCAGAAATCAATCCCTCAGCGGTAACCGGGAAGCACACAATGTCGAGACCTTGAGGCCGGGCGTACATGGGCTGGAAGAACCGATCTAGCGGTGGACACGGAACATCTAGAGCAAACTACGGAGCCAGTGAGAAACTTTTCACCATCCAGTCAGCTGAAAGGTGCATAAGGTATACCTCAACTCTTCAGCTGGATCCATGGCTAGAACCACTCAAGGGCTAGGAATCCAAAGTAGTCAATCGAAAAGCTCTGGAAAGACCGGGGATGAGAAGAAAGAGGAAGGAAGTCCACCAACAAGCTTATTCAAGAAATAGGCCACTTCATGGTGAACTCTGGGCAGATTCACTTGATCTCGGATAGCTTTCCGCCCCTCCCCAACCCCCCTTCATCATGAAGATTATCTCATGGAATATAAGGGGCCTGAATGCAAAAAAAAAACAAGCTATGCTATGAGAGAGAATCAAGAAAGATCAACGAGATATTCTGATTCTGTAGGAAACAAAATGTGCCTCAGAAGAAGTGGACAAATTACTCCCCTACTATTGGAAACAAGGGGCAGCCGTTGCAATAGATGCCACAGGTACAGCAGGGGGACTAGCCATCCTTTGGAATACAAGCTCAATATTGCTTGAGAACTTCATGGCTACTAGAGGATCCATCACCACGAATTACAGACTCATCAGCTCCGACAAACCAGGACATTTAACCAACGTCTATGGTCCAACAACTACAGGAGACAAAGCAGCCTTCCTTCAGAACCTAGACTTCCTCGCTGCCTTACACCAACACAACAAATGGATCATAGGAGGTGATTTCAACATCATCCGCGGTCTGGAAAAGAGGGGGCACGAGAAGATTGGAATAAGAAACTAGCAACTTCAACAACTTCATCGACACCCACAGTCTCATAGATCTGGACACCATTAATGGCATTCATACCTAGACAAACAGAAGAACTGGATCACCGGATAAACTTGCAAACTCGGCCAGCTTCCTCATCTCGGACTCCCTCATGATGGATGACACAGGCATGGAAGCATCAATCTTGGACATCCACAACGGTTCGGATCACTGGCCCATTCAACTCTGGATAGACTTCCCAACGGCAACAGGTAGGAGACCCTTCAGATTCGAGCAATTCTGGCTCGAACACCCAGATTTCTAAGCCAACATTCATAAATGGTGGAGGGAAGCGGAGATAGACCAGGGATCCAAAGTATAGATTCCAACAGAGATTAAAAAATCTCAAACAATCACTCAAGATTTGGAATAAGCATACCTTTGGGGACATTTTTACATCCCAACAACATCTTGCAAATCGCATGAGTGAAATTCAGAGGCAAATCGGAACCACGAGGGGGCTTACCAGTGATTTAAAGGAAGAGGAACAGGATATTACCTGGCAGCTAGCAGCTAGGAAAAAGAAAGAAGAGATCCTTGGGAAGCAAAAATCGCGCATTCGTTGGCTCAAGGAGGGAGACAGTAACACTAAGTTCTGCAGAGCGACTATTCAAAGCGACATACAACAATAGAATCACAAATTCGACATCTGCTAATGGGAGCCCTACACTCCGCATGAGGATATGGAAGCAGCTCTGGTTGGACACTATCAAAATCTCCTTACTGAACCGATCCGAGATAGGCATGAAGCCATAGCCAAATTGATGACATGTACCCACCCTTGTCCGCGAGGGCAAACCTAGCCTTACTTCGCCCTATCTCAATCGAGGGAAGTAGACCGAGGCACTTCTAGGCCTCCCAAATGTAAAGCTCCGTGAGACGGCTTTGCAGTGACTTCTTCCATCAACTGGCGGCCAATGATTAGGCACGAGGTATGGGAAATTCTAGAGGGCTCCCGGGCTTCAGGACAAATTCTAGGAGCGCTAAATTCAACCTTCTTGGCTCTCATCCCCAAAGAGGGACAAGCACACAGACCCGAGCAGTATAGACCCATCACCCTCTGCAACGTCATTTAAAAGCTCTTAACCAAGGTGATAGAAAGGAGACTCAAGCCCATCTTACCTTCAATAATATCTCCAGAGCAATCCGACTATGTTGAAGGTAGACAAATAATGGACAAAATCATCCATGCCCATGAACTAATACATTCTCTGTGAGACCAAAACACAGGGCATGCTCTTAAAGCTGGATATCTCCAAAGCCTTTGATAAGCTTAGCTGGGGTACATGCGTGCTATGCTCGTAAACGTTGGTTTTGACCAAATTTGGGTTTCTTGGATCATGAATTTAACTTCTTCAGCTTTCTTTTCTATCTTGATTAATGGTATCCCTTCCCGAACCTTCTCCCCTTCGGTATTAAACAGGAGACCCATTATCCCTTTTCCTCTTCTCATCGTGGCTGAGGGTCTAGGCCGCTCCATCAAAGCGGCAATCGAGAGAAATCGTTTAAAAGGCCTCCCCTTGCATGGCATCTCCCATCCTATCTCGCACAGTCAATTTGTGGATGACTCGCTACTTATGGGCACCCCAGCGTTACGTGAAACCGATGCTTGAATTTGGAATGCAATAGGAGAGTAAATCTTTCAACACCCCCATCCCATCGGCTCCATCACCGATATCCTTGGCTTCGAAGGAGCTCCTTAGTCAAATGCACAGGCATCCCTCGATAAACAATGCTCTTATGACTCTCATGGGGGATCTTCTCCTCGCGTCCTTCTCTAAAAGATTTTCCTCCTGGACCTTCCGAGCTCTCAACTTCCCCAGCCACTTTGTTCTCCTTCGAAGCGTCCTTCAATCCCTACCGGTTTACTCCTTCTCAGCGATTGCAGCTCCAAGATTTATCCTCTCAAGCATCAGAAACCTCCAAATGAACTTTCTCTGGCAAGGCCTCAATATAGGGAAGAAGTTCGCTCTAGTCGGTTGGGACAAATTATGTAAGCCAAAATCCCAAGGAGGTCTGGGACTACATGACCCACTTATACTGAACAAAGTTCTCACGGCCTGCTAAAATTTGGTGGCGATGGCTCAAGCAACCTCAAGATCTTTGGGCCAGGTTCTGGCGGAAAAAATATACTCCACATGAAGCAGAGCAAAACCTAATAAGGTGGGATGGGGATGGTCCGGGATCTCTGATCTGGACAGCAGCAAAGCAGAATAAACAAGTGGTCACTCGAAATGTTTTCTGGGAAATTCGGAACGGGAAAACGGATCTCTTCTGGCAGGACTCCTGGTAACAATGGCCAATTATAGCCAAAACCACCTGGGTGGAGGATATTTTACCACAAGCTACTCTTGCAGGCCTGACAAGAGTGGCTGATTACTGGCAGGAAAATTCTCCTGAGGACAAGTGGTGCAAGTGGCACCTGGACAAGGAGCATCTAAATCTGGACGCGCGGGAGGATGTGGAACCTCTGTAGGAGGAGATGTCGAAACGAAAAATACTCAAGTTAGAAGGAGAGGACATCCTTCAATGGGTAAGCTCTCCAAGAGGTACTTTTAACATACAATATGCCTATGGATTAAAGGACAATATCAATCCCCCTCCACCAAGGGAAGTTTGGCGCAAAATATGGAGTCTCAAGCACTGGCCAAAAATCACCGCTTTCCTTTGGCTCATTTCCCACTCCAGCATACTCACCTGGGACAATATTTCGAGGCGAGGCTTTCGGACCCTCCATCACGCCTCGCGTGGCCAGGAAGCGGAAGAGACTATGAATCATCTTCTGAACTCGTGCTCCTACACAGCCCAACTCTGGGATCAAATGGCTATTATCATGCGCAAATCAGACCGGAGTAGAGAGAGCGTCATCGATACCATTGCCAACTGGAGAGACAAGGCATTCCTATCACCCCTCCTCAACAGGATCTGGAAACTCCTTCCAGGATTCATCCTCGGCAAAATCTGGAAAGAGAGGAACATAAGGGTCTTTCGAAATCTCTCACAACCATGGCAATCTTGCTGGCACCAATGTCGTAACCACATTCTGGAAACCATTTCTCTGCAGCACTGGACTGATGACCAGGGTGGCAGCAATCCCTCTGAAATTCCCATCCTCCAGCATTGGCAACCTCTTCCCTTCTCCCTATCTATCCCCTCCCCTCCCTCCGCGTCCGGGCCCTCTTCTTGGAGCCCCCCAACCTCTCCTTTCATCAAACTCAGAACCCCGATGGCACCTGAAAGCCAATCCCGGCGCGGCAGGCTATGGGGTGGTTTTTCAGGATCACCGGGGTCACATTCTCTTAATAGCCGCAGGTTATTTGGGGTTCTCAATGAACAACGTAGCTGAGCTCTGGGGTATTATTCGTGGTCTGCACCTTGCCAAGGA
>SNQJ01S0227067.1:0-14557 GCA_010110895.2 Picea sitchensis | reverse complement strand
CCACTTTTACTGGAGATACCTTTTCGACCTTCAATGTTTATGTCGGAGTTGGGTGAGCCTTGGGGTGAGGACGATTGAGA
This sequence comes from Picea sitchensis, assembly GCA_010110895.2. Taxonomy (NCBI): domain Eukaryota; kingdom Viridiplantae; phylum Streptophyta; class Pinopsida; order Pinales; family Pinaceae; genus Picea; species Picea sitchensis. Next base: position 14,477 of record SNQJ01S0227067.1, on the reverse strand, counting down.
ACTAGAGCCTTCATGGGTGGGGCCTGAAGGATGGTCTCGACTTCCATTGCTAATTGACATGTTTGAAACCTTGTAGTAGGATGATGCATGTTCACATGAGCCTGAATGACTTCCTTTAAACCACCGATAAAACATTCAAGGTAAAATGAATAAGATAATCCCTCAGTCTTGATAGCCAAATGTTCAAATGCCATGATGAAATCTTTGTCTGATCCAGTTTGGTGCAGCTTGGTGATCCTACCCACAAAATGTGATTCCCTATCAAAATGGGTGCAATTTACTTCAATGAACATGTTCCAAGTGGGTATTCCTCAATAATATTTCTTATTCCACTGGCCCCACTAGCATCATTCTTGATCCAGGTAAAAAATTCCTACATGGAGTTTGGTCTCATCATCCCAAATATTATGGAGGGAGAAGTATTGTTCCATTTTAGAGACCCACTCTGTTGGGTTGGATCCATCAAATTTATGCATGTCAACTTTGGGCACCTTATTCCAAGAGTGTGGATAACCCCAAGGGGAGTGGGACGAATGAGTATGCTCTTAATGGGAATGCCAAGGTTCCTTTGCATTCGACTCTTCCTACTTACCTTTTGTGAATTAATGCATGGATTCACAGATGGCTACGTGGACTTTTGCTTGGAGGGAATCTTTGTCTTCGAATCCTATGGTAGTGGTGATGGATTCCATTTTCATTTCTAAGATGGAAAACCTAGTCTCCTAGACTTGTTGGGTTTGAGATCTATTGGTTGGCATGGTAGTGGCTTAGGTAGTGGATGAGGTGTCAGGAAGGAAATCCAGGCCACAAAAATTGAGATGTACTAGGGTGATCAGGACAAAGAGAGGAGTCTAATGGGATAGGTTTCAAATAAGGGAGTCTCAGAAAGGGGTGGGACCGCAGGGAAAAATGATTAAAAGTGAAGGGTACTACTATGATCATAATGAAGAGAGGACTGAAATGGACTAGGTTACAAATAAGGGTGTTAACTGGCACAACTTGGTGAACCTACCCAAAAAATGTGATTCCCTATCAAAATGGGTACAAACTGCTTTAGTGGGTATTCTTGGATAACATTTCTTATGCCATTGCCACCACTGCCATCATTATTGATCTAGGTAAAAAACCCCTACATGGAGTTTGGTCTCATCATCCCAAATATTATGGAGGGAGAAGTATTGTTCCATTTGAGAGACCCACCCTATTGGGTTGGATCCATCAAATTTATGCATGTCAACTTTTGGCACCTTATTCCAAGGGTGTGGAGAACCCCAAGGGGAGTGGGACAAAAGAGTATGCTTAATGTGATTAATGCCGAGGGTCCTCTACATTGGGATCTACCTGCTTACCTTTTGTGAATTATTGCATGGATTGACAGATGGCTATGTGGACTTCTTCTTGGAGGGAATCTTTGACTTCAGCTCGTATGGTAGTGGTGATGGATTCCATTTTCGTTTCTAAGCTGGACAACCAAGTATCCCAGTCTTCTTGGGTCTAAGCTCTGGTGGTTGGCATGGTAGCGGCTTAGCTAGTGGATGAGGTGTCGGGATGAAAATCTGGGTCGCAAAAAGTGAGATGTACCAGGGTGACCAGGATAAAGAGAGGAGTCTAATGGGATAGGTTTGAAATAAGGGTATCTCAGAAAGGGGTGGGAATGAGGGAAAACAAATGGCTTAAAAGTGAAGGGTACCATTGCGATCGAAATGAAGAGAGGAATGCAATGGAATAGGTTATAAATAAGGGTGCTCATAGGTCCTATACCTTTTTTTTTTAACTCTTACAGAGTTATACTCTGCTTTGAATACTTCTGCAGTGGCAGAATTCCCAAATTCTCAATAATAAAAAATGTCGGCAGGGACTGTTTCTGCAGCGAAAAAATGTGACAGAAGCCAATTTGTAATGCAATAGATCATTTTTTTTCCTTCCCAAGGGTTAGAATTTGCAGGTGTCTACAGTCAAGGGTTTTCCTTGTGCTATAGCTCTCTTATATACGTGCAGTGTCCAACAGTAGTACTCGACTCAATATCTCAGGGTACGAACTAAGGAGGCTAGAGCGTACCCTTAGCCATACTACCCGACTACCTAGGTACTATAGAGTCTCTTCTCAAGTGTTGTTCTCGGTGACACTATAACAGTCAGGTGGCCAATCGTTTTATCTATGGAGGGCTTTAGGATTCCTAAGTCGATCCATATATAGGTGTTGTTTGATGTGGTACCACTCGAAGGGGTACCAACATGGGTTACAAGGGTGGCCAATAGATGTGCGCTTAAGAACCACTTGTATTTTCTGCGTGTATTACTCCTTGACATGTGTTTATATGCATAACGACAAATATCTATAGCTTAAAGACGCCGAAATACGTCTCTACCCTAAAAAAAAATTCACCCCACAAGTCTTTCCTGGGAAAGAGCTCATATACCACTTGCAATAATCCATATATAATATAGTATGCAGAACATAAATATTTAGCAAGCAATGGAAGAACAACAATGATATATCCAGAACAGTATCATAATAATACTATAAAGAGCACCTTTATTAATGATAGCAATGTTCACTTGCCTCTTTGAGGGGAAAACCTCCAGCAGAGCAGAGCTCTATTAGAATAATATCCAAGAAAAAAACACCCAATGCCTCCTACTCTTATTTATACTAATTATACCTTCTAAGGAAACTTCTAGAGGAATATATTTATAGAAGCTTTAGCTTCTTTTAGGTCTTCTTACATTGACTTATTCTCCTTTATTTATTAGGCCTTATTAACTAATGTCGACCTTTATTACATAGAAAACATATCCTACTAACTAATGACCCATGGAGAGTGGTTAGGATAAAATCCTAACAGAAATAATTTACCATATAAAAACTACATTCTCAAATACCACAATGCATGTGGGATTTTAAAAGGTGTATTTAGATAAAATACCATGATTAACCCACAAATTTGATGGATGACTGCTCAACAATGATTTTTCGAAGGTCATAACTTGCGATTCGAGTGTCCATTTAGGGAAAAATATACCTTGTTGGGAAGGTAATTCTATGATGAAGATGATGGAATATGTTTTAAGGGATGAATTTTGCCATAATTCTCCCATAAATTGAAAGAAAATTCAACTATATTTCCATGGTTTGTTGAGAAATTGTTTTGGAACCTCGACTTACCGAGGCTATAACTTGAGATCTAGAACTCCAAATTTCGCTTAGGAGAACTCATTGGAAAGATGGGTTATGGATATCACTTACAAAAGTATTTAAATGGATAATAAGAGACTTATAATGCTCAAAAAATCAAAACACAGTCCACTTTTTAAAAATGAATCAATTTGAAAATTTGAAAATAAAAGTTTATTAAGAAACTTTTATTAAAGATGAAATGGGTCCCACTTCAAGTCATAAATTCCAATGACTTAATTCATTAATGAGAGTTCAATGAATAACAAATTAAAGTGGTTACTCCAAGAAGGAAGCACATAGAAAATTCTAGAAAGAGAAAACCCTAACTACTTCAAGAAGCATTGGAAGCAGATTTTAAAAGAGACAAAACACCATCAAAGTAAGGGTCTACAAGAAGAAAATCTCTATCTTTCCAAGATTCTATGAATCGACCTGCTTAAACTTTTCTCTCCTTACATTTTCTTCTTCTCTGTTTCCTTCCATCAAATATTTCATGTATTGTCAAACAAACATGAAGATGTGGGTTTGAGAAGTTCTTTCTCTAAGTTCTTCAATCATCTTGTAATAGTTCAGGTCCATAGAATTAATACCCCTCGTAAAAAGACAATTTCTATTTCATTCAATTTATTAGTTGTCATTGAGATTTTGTGGAGGCTATTTCAACGCTCTTGTTTATGAAATTATTAAAATTGTCATATTTGGGACATTGTTATAAATTTCTTCTACAAAGAACTACTTCAGGGCATTACATTAGTGATTTTTTAGACATTGAGTTGAAAGAATGTGATTTCAAATGTATTGCCTACTTTTTTTTTTTTGAGTTTCAAAGAAATACTCATTTAAAGTTCTTTGAAGACCTGTTCATTTCTATTTTTTGATATTCAAAAAGTCATAACATATTCCATGCCCATTTTATTTTATAAGAAAGGTATAATTTCTGTTGAAAGGGGACTCAAAAACCTTTTGGATACAAATCTATGTTGACACACTTTATCCTTTTTTTATTCAAATGATATGATGTATATTTGTATAACTGTATATAGGGGTTGTACATTTGTATATACAAATCTTTGTTGGGAGATATTTTTGGATTTGCTTTTTAGCATTCACCCTTTGCATTTATTGTAGAATCATATAAATAATATTTCAACATTTTAGCCACAGAGGAGTACCACCTCTATAAAATGTGGGGGGATATCATATCCTTGTGAGGTGGTTGTTTTGATTGTGACCAATATGAACATCAAAAAGTACCAAAGATTTGGATACAAAATCACCACAAAATATCTAAGAAAAATATAGAAAACCCACAATTTATTATTATTAAAACCCTTAGGGTAGGGAAACATCGTACAATAGATCATATTAAGGAAGGGATCCACTCTACTTCAAACTCTTGAAATGTTATCTCGATGGATTCCATTCTATGTCGAATTTTGTTGAATATTGGAGAGACAATATCCATTGAAAACTCCACTATCCTCTATCCTCTATCCAATGGCATTGATTTGGTAGCAATCTAAACACCTTGTCAAAAGTTATGGGCTATGCAGTCTCGCTGCCGTCATGAAAAACCCTAAAAAATGGTTGATTTTAAATCAACCATATCTTCACTTATGGAGCTCTGATTCAAATGTTTTTTTTTGAAATGGGCTAATTTTGCAAGAGGAACTCAGTTGTGCAATATTTTTGGGCATATTTAGCACGAATTACTACAGAAATCCGCAAAATCGCACGACCATTCGTGGAAAAACCTTCAAAATTTGTCGATTTTAAAATGTTGATAAATTCACTTCCTAGACTTCGTTTTAGATGATTTTTTTTCGAAATTGGTTGTTTTTTTTAGCGGAACTAGGATATACAAAACATTTCTGCAAATTCTACACAAAAATCTACAAGAAAATTTTGAAGTCTTTTTTCTTTTTGAAAAAAAATCTGCAAAATAGAAAAAAATCACTTTTTTCGTGGCCAAAGAAAGTGCTCTGATATCACTTGTTAAGTAAAAAAGGTATGAATACAAAATCACCATAATAGATCCAAGAACAATATGTAAAACCTACAATTTATTATTATGAAAATCCTTTGGGTAGGGCAACACCGTTCAATAGATCCATTAAGGAAGGGATCCACTCATGATCACTTGCCTCTTAGAGGGGGGAACCCCTTAATGAGATACCTCTCTAAATACAATACTTCTAAACTTTCCCATTACATGTATCATACCCCTTTATATAGTGCTACCTACCACCTAAAAACATTATAGAGGAGGAACCTTCTAGAAGTAGAACCTTCTAGTAAGCCCTCTTACACTTATTTTGTTCACACTAGGCCTTATTTATTAAAAGTGGTCTTAATACATAAAAATAACTATCTACTATTATTCCCCTTGGGTACCTCCCTAGGTACCCCATATTATTCCCCTATGTTGGTTTCTCGACTGAGTTATACCTTTAATATGTTTGACCTAGATTCATGTCTACTAGGGATCCAACAAAGCCTCTAAAACTATCGACCTTCTTGGTAAACCAGAAGGAAACACAACACATAGAGTGCATTGCGCAGTCTCACCTGAGATAGTATTAATGGGTGATTGCAATACTCAAGTTCTTGCAGTCTAGGACTGAATGGAGATTTGTAAAGTGCGTGATGAGAGTTCTATTTAATTATTAAAGCAATATACTGACATTCTCATTCATGCATGTAAAGTAATTGGATTCATTAATTAATTCATACATTATTATAACATATACTCATAGACAGTAAATGAGACACAAGCATTCGATCACATAACATAGGGTTTTACCGTGGTTCACCCCCTCCTGGGCTACATCCACAAATATCTGGCTCTCGAGCTCTTCAATGATGGTAGTTCCAAAACTACAGTGCCGCGTTCTTTAAAACTCGTTCTCAGTCGGGTCGAGATATATTATGAGGTGGACTAGATCACACCGAGCTCTTCATCCTGTGATCTAACCCTCTATATCTACCCTCTCGACCCTCTACAACTCAAAAACTTACAAAATTGGATCGCATTACAGTAGTGTTACAGACTAGTTACTCCTTCTCACGCAAGTAACACCCCATCGTCCGAACCTTACAACTCTATAACTCTCTTCAACAATGAACAACCATTTACCTAGACCTCATAGGTATATATTTATATCCACTTCTGGCTCATCAACCATTACAATGTATTACAAAATCCCTAACCCTAGCGTCGTTAGGTCTTCCATGCATGCGCGTGTGCAGCTCTTCCTTCCAGCTGTCGCTTTCCTCGTGCATGCCTTTTTTCCCAAAATAGCCTTTCTTTCTGATTCGGCCTGCTTCCAACAACCCCCCAACACAGAAATGTGGCTCGTCCCGAGCCACCTAACCCTTGTGTGATTCGTCGATATCTCTTGTGATCGCTTGGAACTTCTCCATGAGCTCCATTGCTTACGTTTGGGCCTATGCAATATTCTCCTTGAGTGCATCCAATATTTGCACTGCCATATCATCGCTGAGAATCCTTTCACATTTTTCCTGGGTTTTTGCCATATATGTTTTGTCTTCCTGTGCCTATGTAATGACCTCCACTTCTTTCTCCTGGAGCGGTTCCATTTGAGCCTGGCACTCCTTTTTCTATGTCTGTGAAACTATGAGTTCTGCCTGTAGTTTCTTCATGTCCTGCGCTCCTTTGACGTGCTCCATGATCGACATTGTCTTCTTCCTCTGATTGAGGTCCTGGATAGCTACAATTATCCGTTCTCCTTCCTGGTCCCATTGCTGGACCTGCTGATCCTTTTCCAGCTTCATCTAGAGCTGTGCTGCTTTCTTGAACAAGTCAGCCGCAGTGTAGACTTGTCGCTCTATCTCTTTTATCTGCGCTGTTGCCTTCTGTTTCCTTTGATCGTTCACCTCTGGTGGAGTGGTAGGTGTGAGATGCTCCCGAATATGTTCAATCTCCTGTTGGTATTGATCGATTCTCTGCACAATCTGATCAATCTTCTCTGTCACCATGGGTTCGACTGTCTGCGGGGCTTGTCCTTTCGCTGTGGTGGCTGAATCGAAATTCTAGCCTCCATTGTTCGTTCTTCGGCATACTCCTTTGGTCAGCCAATGAAATCTTCCACTTCTCCCTCCAGTGGATATTACAACGTGGTTGTTTTTGATCTTTCCAACGCAACTTTTTCTTCTCAATTTGGAGCCGTCCCATTGACTCTCGATACTTCTACATGGTTTTTGGGTTGCACTTGGTTGCCTACGTCCCCATCCCATTGGCCCTATCCCACTTTCGGAACATCAATGTCCATGCCCGCTGGTGCTGTCTGCTAGGTTTCCTCCATAATGGGTGTGGGGCTTTCTGGTGTTTTATTTGACGATGGTATTTCATCCACATTGACGAATTCTAGGGGCTGAGATGGTTGCTGTTCGCTTTGTTGTGGTTGCGATTGTGCTCTTCTACTAATTCAGGGCCATCTTGTAGTCTAGATTGGTTCTCCTTGTTTGGGTGGTGCCATGGTGGTAAATTTATCATTTTCCAAGCTCAGTGGCCTCTGCAACCTCTGCAACCTTCACTCTCTACTTCATATGCTCTATCGCTCTATGCCTTTCCTGATTTCGCAATAACCTTTCTGCTCCCGCATCCTTGCTTTGTATCGGTGTCGTGTGAAGCTTGTCGAAGATGTTACCACGATTATCCTTTAATTGAACCATTGTTTCCTTTGTAATTTCCATTGATTTCCCTTTCCGTTGCCAGTTGGCATGATTAATGCGGCGTCTCGTTAGTTGTTTCTGGCATTCAGTTCCGATAGCTGCCATCACTTGGAGCTTCTTTTTCTGTATCTGCCTTTCCCGCTTGTTTCCAATTTGTAGTGACCGTTGGCCTTATATCCATCGGGATAAAATTTTTGAGCGTTGGTGCTCCTTATACTTTTTGCACACTATGCCTATGTTGTTACCTTTTTATGTCCCGCACTACATCTTTTTTTTTTTGTTACTGTGCGGTGACTTTCAAGTTTCTGGTGGTAAACTTTCCTTGTATAGCTTTATTCGACTCCCATTTATCATCCCTCTGATTTATGTGACTCCTAATTAATTCAACTCTACAACTCCCCCATCTGTGACAATTTTTACTTCGTATGGTCCTAACTAGTGCATTTTGAGTTTTCCTGGGTGTTGAAGGGATTTACTGTCATACATCAACACTAAGTCTCCTTCCTTGAAAGTTTTCCTCTTGATATGTATGTCATGCCAAGCTTTGTCCCTTGATTTATGAAATTCTTGGTGGAACCCTACTAGGATCCTATCTTCCTCCATGATAATCAACTGATTCATCCTATCCTGTACTGTGTCTCGTTCTATCATGTTTGTAATCGCTGCTACGCGTAGACTGGGTACCAAGAATTCTAATGGCACCACTACTTCTTGTGCATATACCAATATGAATGGAATGTGTCTTGTCAAATTATTGCATGTGGTCCTGTATGCCCATAATACTGTTGGTATCTTTAGGTCCCAATCATCCCTATTGACATTACATATCTTCGTCAATGCATTTTCAAGAATTTTGTTAAAGGCTTCTACTGTTCCATTTGCTTGTGGATGATATGGTGTACTCTTTTGATGATGGACTTTAAATTCCTCAGTCATAGCCTTAATAGTACCGTTAATGAAGTGAGTGCCTTGGTCACTCATCAAAATCCTTGGGCAACCAAATCTGGTGATCACTTGCTCAAACATGAAGTGTGTTTCTATCTCTGCACTGCAATATTTGACTGGTGTTTCTTCCACCCATCTTGTCTGGTATTTTGTCGTGGTGATAATGTACCTTTCTCTTGTCCTCTTGGAGGGTGGGTTAATTGGTCCCAAAAAATCTATTTCCCATTTTTCGAATACTTGCAAAGTTACCTGTGGTCACAGGGGCATCTAGTCCCTTCTATTCGGTTTACCAACCCTTTGACATACATCAAATTTCTGGTAGTATTCTTTTGAGTCTCTATGAATGGCCGACCACCATAGTCCTATGCGCAATACCTTCTGTGTGGTATATTTTCTGACATAATGTCCTCCTGCTATTCCCTCATGGGATTATACTAAAATCCTTAGTATTTCATTTTCTAGCACACATATTCTCAATATGCTATTTGTGCCCATTTTGTATAAGTGTCTTGCAATCAACTGATAATCTATAGCCCAGAATACTAGGTTTTTCTTTTGTACGGTGTTATATTCTTGGGGTGTGGTCCCTGTACTCAAGTACTGGAGGATTTTTGTGAAGTATTCATCAACGATCTGGACTGAAAATAATTGTGCATCCAAAAATTTGTCCTCTAAATTGGTAGGTTCCTCCCCATTTGTGACCCTTGACAGGTGACCAGGTCTTGCATTCAACTTTCCTGGATTGACTATTACTTCAAAATCAAATTCTTGGAACAACAATATCCATTTGCAAATTCTCCCCCCCAACACTGTCTTTTTGACTAGGTATTTGAGCGCTAAATGGTCTGTGAACATGTTGAAATGTTTCCCCAATAAGTAATGTCTGAACTTTTGAAGTGCGTAGACCATAACTAGGACTTCCCTCTCGGTGGTGTTGTAGTTCTGCTCCGATTCTGATAGTTTTCTGCTAGCAAATGATATAGGGTGATCCAATTATCCCGTCCCTGGCTGCGCCAGAATAGCTCCAAGTTCTATGGCCGATGCATATACATGTACGTGGAATGTCTTCTCCCAGTCTGGGAATACTAGTATTAGCGCAGTTACCATATTTTCTTTCAGCGTATCCAAACCATGTTGACAATCCTCATTCCACTGGAACTTTGTATCTTTCCTTAACAATTTCTCCATTGACGCGATGATCTGCACGTACCCTTTTATACATTTTTGGTAGTATCCTTTGTGTCCCAATGTCTCTCTTAGGTGATAGACTGTTTTTGGTGGTGGCAGATTAATGATTACTACAATTTTGGTAGGATCTACTAATAAACCTTTCTTGCATACTATATGGCCCAATAGTATCCCAAACGGTGTTCCGAAGATGCACTTCTTGATGTTTAATCATATATGGCACTGCATGCATCTCTCTAACATCAACCACAATACCTCTACATGGTATTTCAACAGGCTATAGACTGTCCAATCTTCCAATTATATTTCTAGAAACTGGTGGATACATTCTTTAAATGCAAATATGACTACTCTAGGAAATATTGTTGGTTCATTCTTTAGTCTAAAGGACATGACTGTGTACTGTTAGGATCCCCATTCTATAGAAAAAGTGGTCTTGTATTTGTCTTTTGACGCTATCTTGATTTGATGGTATCCTAAAAATCTGTCGGTGAATGAATAAACTTCCTGTCCTCCTACATTCTCCAACACCTCATCCGTGAAGGGTGTAGGGAACGGGTCATGTAGGCACACATCATTCAACTTCTTCAAGTCGATGCATATTCTGATCCCACCTTGTTTTTTCTCTTGAACTACCATCAGGCTTATCCTTTTTGATTCTTCCATAGATTCTATGATTCCAGATTCGAGCATCCTATCGATCTCAGCTTTGAATTTTTTCTTATTTATCGGATTTAGTCTGTATGGTCATTGTCTGATTGGTCTTGCCTTATCTCTAAGTGGTATATTCATTTCAGCTAGATCTCCTGCTATGCCCTTCATTTCTATGAACGTTGTGGGGAACAGGATGCTGTACTCATGTGGTAACTCTGTTAGTCTTTCCACTGTTTGCTCATCCCAATAGTCTTTAATGCTGGCCATTTTTGGATTCTCAACTGTCCCAATGTTGAATTTCTTCACCTTGATTGGAGCAACAATTAATTCTGATTCTAGAGGTGGGCCTTCCACTTCTCTTTCACCATCATCTTCCTCAATCTAAATATCACGTAGATCATCTTCATCTGGTACTTCTTCCTGCACATGGTAGCATGAAAACAATTCTTTCACTGTCTGTCTTTTCCGATGTTGTTCCTCAGTTATGAATTCAAATTCTGGTTCTTTAATGAATATCACTTCTCTTATTTGTTTAAGTGCTGCATCAATGTTGGGGTTCTCATGTTCAAATGAGAAAGTGACTGTAAAGTCTTGCTATAGTACTGTCCATCTCGTTGTTCCTTTGTGCAGTTCCTGGTCCGTATACCATTTTTCTGGGATGCCCTCTAAGGTATGTACGAAATGATGAGGCCATTCCTATGGGGTTGTCATTTTCCACAACGCTCTGCACTTCTCCAAGTGTTCTGCTGGTGCCCTCTGTCCATCATACTTCTACTGCTGGTTTCTTCTTTGTTCTGTGCCAAACCTTATGTGCAGTAACCGCTTACATTGGTACCAGTCCTTGATTGTTTTCTTGTGTGCGGTCCACCATCTTGCGAGTCTGGCCTTGAGTGTTATATCTAGTGCTAACAATCTAAGATTTTCTAATAGTTCATTCTCGTAACATGTCAGGAATGCTTCTAGATCATTTACCCCATGGAAACTGGGTGGTTCCCTTATCTATGCATTTACCCATCTTACTACGCGATCTATTCTTGCGCATATTATTGGGGAAAATTCGTGTAGCCTCTGTTGCCAGTTCTCTAAACCTGTATATGAGTCTAATGCACATGAAGTAATGCTCAGCCAACTGAGTATCCCATATGCAGTTAGGTTTACGTAATCCTCATCTTGCGTAGTTGTTCTGTACAACTGGCTAATTTCCTCCAAGTCCAAGCAAGTGGGCTCTACGAACCTTTCCCCTTCTGATTGGTCTAATGACACAATGAAGCTGTATTCTCCTAGCTCGAAGGTCATTTTTCATGTCTTTATGTTGATTATGGCCTGGTTATCAAATGCCCAATCCAATATGAGGAATGCTGGGTAAGGTGTTGTGCCACCCACTATCTCTATTCTTTGAAGTCAACTTTAGTGTGCACTCTGGACAGATCTACTATTACTCCTTTCATCCTCCCTATTGGTAGAAATCTGTGTTGATTTTCCAATTTCAGTTGAACGGGTGAATATCCTAATGTGGGCTCTCCCACACATTGCCATGTTTTCTTGGGTAATACATTGACTTCGGATCCTAGATCCAGTATGATATCTCCCATGTTGAAATCTCCAATGTTGGTATTCATCCTGAACTCCCTACTTGTTCTTCTCCTTGTATGTAGGTGATTGACTGTTTTTTGTTCTATCTTTCCTTATGTCTCTATGCTACATATTTCTAACATACTTTGTAATATTTTGACAGAGGATGGATCATTTAGTAATTTTACACATGATTGCAAAAAGCCGTTGTTTGTACTTACTTATCCCAGGGACTGCATTTCTTTAGTATGATCCAAGGATGGAGGCATATCTTACTCTGATACTTCCTTGCTATGCTATGTGGTTGAGGTCGACGTAGTGTCTGACTTCATAAATTATTGTTTGGCTTGATTAAATGTTTCCTTCTCATTCCGCGCATCGAACTGCTTCCTTTGTTCAACATTCTTCTTCACCCATTGGTGTTGTACTGGCTCTTGTCGTACTGCGTTGTTTCCTGTTTTAGCTCCTTCGTGCATAACTATGTTGATGTTTCTTCCTTCATCCCTCACTTCTGCTGAAGTCCATTGAAAATTATGATTTTTATGATTCCTCTTTTTCTGGATCTTCCCTAATAACGTAAGACATTCTTCCGTGACATGATTCAATGCGTGACAATACATAGAAGTCTCTGGTGGAAGTGGACATTCTCTTGCATAATGTCCTGGCTGTTGGCAGTTGTGACATACCACTGGTCCTCTACCTCTTCCAAAGCCTCCTCTTTCTCATCCTCTACCTTTGTATCTAGCTCAATCCCCTCGAGGTGCGTTATACTGAGGCACCTGGTTATACTGCGTAGTATTGTAGTGGGGCTGTGCTGCATTGTACTGTGGCTGTGCTATGTTATAAGGTTACTACACAGTATTGTACTGCGGCTGCGCAATGCTGTATGGGGTTGGTACCTGGTTAAACTGAGGTGCATCTTTCCCGGTCATCATTTATGCCTACACTCTATATGCATATGATGTTCTCTCTCTCATCAATTCCATGGTTCTACAGTCTTTGTCATCATGGCCTAATGACTTGCAAAAGTTGCAATATGAACTCTTTGGGACTTTCTGGTACTTATGCATCATTGGGCAGTGATATGGATCGTGGCCCTATTTCTTACAAATTTCGCACCATAGTCCTCCTGTTGGTAACGGATTTGGAATTCTTGCTGCTATGTACTGCACGAATGTTGGACATTCGTTCTTATGGTGTCCTTCCGTCCTACATGTGGTGCACCCAACGACTTCTTGTTTGTCCTTACTTTTGTTCTGGTTTATCTGGAACGTTAACTTATTTAGATCCTCCTTCATCTCCTTGATGGATGGGTCTGTCTTCTGATTCTTCTAGTTGCAGGGCTACCTGCAGAGCCTCTACCCGTGTCTGAAACTTTTGTTATTGCAGTGGATATTTTAAGTGTGGTAATAGTGAATTGACGAACATGAGCTTGTGTTTCATATCTTTCATGAGGTATTTAAACTTTAATTTTAGTCGCTTGAATCTCTGGTCAATCTCCCATACATATTCTCCTGGTTTCTATCTAATTTCTATCATCTTGTTCATGTATTGGTCCTTTGAACTTGGCTTCTGAAACTCATTTATCATCAATTTTTGGGTATCCATGATCGTTTTGGTTGTCCCTGGTGGATTGTTTGTCGCTAAAATCATATACCAATCCAGTGCATGATACCTTAGTGTGATAACTAGCTATGCAAGTTTAGTGTCCCTTTCTATGATCTATTTTTCTTCCCAGATATTTTCACAGATAAACAAGTGCTTCTCCGGGTCCTCCGACGCTTCTCCTTTGAATTCTGATAACCTGATGGTTGGATTGTGTCCTGCCATCCTGAATGTTGAAATTATACCTCCACGTGGTGTAGATATTTGACTAATGCTTCCTTAACTGGCTCCCCCAATTGTTGTTCCTGTTGGGTATGTGTTATATTCTTTCCATGTGTGTGCGTCAGATACGACAACTGCGTGTGTGGGCGGTTTTTGCTATTTTTAGCGGATTTTGCTATTTTTAGCTGATTTGTAAATTAATCTCGGATTAAGGGATTAGGGTTTTGGTATCTACGGAATACCTAAAAACATTGCATATATTGTATGGCGAATGGTGAAATTCAATATAATGAAAATAAGAAAGGTTTTCCCAGTTGAGGGTTTCCGGTAAAAATCTCTGTGTAATCTGTGTATGAGCCATTGATTAATTTCTGTATTTCTTAAGAATCTATATGCATTGCTTTACTTCGCAGGTTTA
>SNQJ01S0227066.1:1153-14557 GCA_010110895.2 Picea sitchensis | reverse complement strand
ATCGTTAAAGGCAGAATGGTCAGGGGGGTCCGATATCCACTGCCAGTCGTATATCTGAGCACGCGCTGATGGACCACTGAGATTAGCACGCCTTTTAGCATAAAGCACCAAAGCTGTCATATCATCCCCAAAACTTAGGATAAATCATTTTATGAGTTTTTCATTGTTCCCCTTCTTTATTTTTGTCACCAAGGGATCCAAAATACAACATTTTAACTCAAATCAAAGCCTTTGACCAAATTTTCATCAATTTTATTGGAATGAAAGCATACTAACCTATATCCTAATCTATTCTCCTAAAAAATTTAACCCAGATTAGACTGTTGGGTTAACAATTATTCTAACCTAAGATACTTGGCTAAGTTTAGACTGTTTAGCCAAGTTTATTCACTATTGTATCTAATTAGGCTAAGATTAAACTGTTTAGCCCAATTTATTCACTAACCTATCTGCATAAATTTAAATAACTTGACCATGGTTAGACAGTATGGATCAAGCCAATTTTATTGGATAGGGTTTCATCTTTTTCTTTTTATACCCTCTTTTATTCTTTTTTCTATTTTTATTCTTTTTCTTTTCTTTTTCTTTATTTTCTTTTCTTTTTCCTTTTCTTTGTTTTCTTTTTCTTTTTCTTTATTTTCTTTTTCCCTTTTCTATTTTTTTTTGTAAATCATTTGCAGACTGAAATATTATTTACAACAACAAATGCAACTAGAGGAAAGAATTTCTAGTCAAAATTTGATCCTATGAAACATAGGGTTATAACAGTGGCTCCACCTGGGGATGGTGCTCTCCTTGTGAGGTGCCAAGAACCTGCTACGTGAGGTTTTGAAATTCTTCTCCAATGCTTCTTCTGCAACTTGATTTGATTTATTTTGAAAACCTGGTGGCACTGGTCAGTGGATTAGGGACTTCTCTTCAGGCTTCCAACACCCATACATAACATGAAAGTAAAAATGGTTTGTACATGAGGTGGATGGTTACAAATATTTATTCTGATGGAACGTAATGCTTGAGAATCCTTCCATTTATAGGTTCCCCTAGTAGATCTTCTCCTTCCATGTCCTTGAGCAAGAATGTGTTGTTCCCTCTAGAAGCCTGGATGGTGTAAGGGCCTTTCCACGGATTGTCGAACTTCCCATGCTTTCCACTGTCTTCATTTCTGGAATCCCATTTCAGTACTAGATCACCCAATTTGAAATCATCTTCCTTGGTTCTTCTTTCATAAATCTTCTTGATGCTTTCTTGGATTACCTATGTCTGGTAATACACCTCATCTCTGGACTGTTAAAGTTGGATCATCTAATTGATTCTCCTTTGAATAGCATTAGGCTCTGCTTGTACTTCTTGCAACAACTTCATAACAGGAACGCCCAAAGAGGTGGGGAAAACAACATCAATCCCATATACCAATTGATATTTTGTGGTCAGTTTGTTAGCCCAGAGTGCATGAACCAACTTTTTATGCCAAGATTTCTTATTTTCCTGCAACATCTTCTTTATGATATTCACAAAAATTTTATTTGAGGACTCAGCTAACCCATTTCCCCGAGGGTAATAGGTTGTGGAGTGCCCCAAAGTAATCTGGTACTTGCTGCAAAATTATATTGTATTTTTTGATCTGAAAGTTGTTGCATTATCAGTTATGATTTTCCTAGGACATCCAAAGAGAGACAGAATATTATTTTCCAAGAATTTAATAATCACAGAGTCAATGGCTTGCCTACAGGGTACAACTTCAATCCACTTTGTGAAGTAATATGTAGCTGTGAGGATCCACTTATGTTGGCCTAAAAAGGGTGGATGAATGTTGCCAATAAAGTCCAAACCCCATTGCTAAAATGGAGCTTCCACGGAAATAGGTTTCAAGGGTAAAGAAAAAAGTTTCATTTTGCCTTCAAAGACTTGGCACTTGTGACGGGAGGTTACCTTTTTATACACATCTGCAAACAAGGTGGGCCAGTAAAAACCAGCTCTGAGAATATTGTTAGCAGTATTTTTCCAACTTAGATGTCCGCCACAATCTCCTTCATGGAAATTCTGCAATGACTTGTCATCTTCATCCTTTAATAAACAATTAAGAAAAATACCTCTAACATCTTTCCAGTATAGATTTCCATCTAGAATACAATACTTCAATGCTTTTAGTTTTAAGAATCTAGTTGTAGTCTTAGTTAGACCAGGAGTAGCTTATAAATTATGTAAGACAAAGATGAGGTATGCGTACCATGGAGAATTTGAGAATACCTCTTTGACATGTGGAGTCTCCTTCTCTCCTTGCTCGTTAACTGCAGCTAAAACATTTATATCTAAATCATGAAAATTGGATTCAGCCATCAATTTGGCCAAACCCTGACCCTTGATAAATTTAGTTGGTTGGATTTCTATGTCATATTCCATAATCACAACAATCCACTTTCCTCTCCTACCATCAGGGTTATCCTGAGTCAGAATGTCCTTCACCGCTGCATTTGGAACATAAGCATTAGTATGAGAATGGAGAATGTAAACTCTAAAATATTTTATTTCTTGTATCAGGGAAAAATCATTTTTTCTCCATTATATTGTAGTTCAGTGCAACATCTCTCAATGACTTGCTGAAAAATGCTATGGGTTCTTCATTCCCTTCACTATTTTTCTGCAATAAAATTGCTCCAATGGTGTGCTCAGATGCAAAACAGAACAAATAGAAATCCTTAGTGTAATCTGGACCGATAAATATAGGTGCTTGTGTAAGTGCATGTTTTACCTGCTCAAAGGATTGTTTATCTTATGTGTTACACTTTATTTTGGTATATTTTTTCAGCATATTTTTAATGTTCCTGAGGAGTTCTGCCAAGTTGGGTATGAATCTTCTCAGAAAATTTATTTTCCCTATAAAGAATTGTAATTCCTTAAGGTTCCTAGGGTGATCTAACTTTTGGATGGCCACAATTTTGTTGGGGTCTATCTTGATTCCATATTTAGAGATTATATGCCCTAGCAGTTAGCCTTCTTCTAAACCAAAAAGAGTTTTCTTAGGATTTAATGAGATCCCAAAATTTCTGCACTTTTCAAGCACTCGTCTAAGGTGTTGTAAATGTTCCTCATCTAATTTTGAGTAGACAATAACATCATCCAAATACATAACTATAAACCTACCAAGATCATCCACAAAGGAAATTTACATTTCTCTTTGGAAACTGGCACCAACATTCATCAAACCAAAGGGCATTTTCACATACATGAAAGTTCCCCAGGGTGTGGTGAAAGCTATTTTTTCTTGGTCATATGGGTGGACAAGGACTTGTTTATAGCCCGAAAAGTCATCTAGTAAAGAGACCTTATTGGCCCCAACTACCTTTTGTAATATGTGATCCATTTTAGGTAGAGGATAGTTGTCTTTGAAGGAAACCTTGTTGAGGTTTCTGAAATCAATGCAAAGCCTGATTTCACTAGTCTTCTTTGGAAACCCATTTTGAAAATCTTAAGGGGACTATTATTTTGGCATCATACATCTTTTTAATCTCTTTTTCAATCAGGGGTAGTAACTTTGGGTTGATTCTCCTAAGTTTCTGCCTAAAAGGATTATGTTCTTATTTTATTAGGATCTTGTGTTGTATGATACTTGTGTCATAAGACTTTAAATCCTCATAGCTCCAAGAAAAGACATCTACAAATTCCTTAAACAGTTCAATATATTTGTGTTTTTGCTCGGGGGGTAAATATTTAGATAGTTTTATCATTTTAGAATTTTCCTATGTTCCTATATTACATTCCTCGACCTCCTTTCCACTAGGTTCAATATTTGGATTTTTTTCTACATCGTTGAAATCAAATAGTTCTTCTAAAGGAACCAAGCCTCTAGGTAAAACATTATTCTTCAATTTCAAAATATCTGAGTATTCATCTTTTTCATTTATTTCATCTGAATCTACTTTATTTACACTATCATTTTCAAAGTCTGATTTATTTACACTATCATACCCACTCTCTACATCTATATTTGTACACTCAAAATCATTTTTAGACTGTAGGAAATCCTCAATTTATTCATCGTTTCCAAATACTTTCCAGTACCTGATATTATCTCGAACTGTCGACATGCACTTCACCTCCACTGTGTATGGGAGATTTGGATGGAAAGGTATTTTTCATGTGGCTTCCGAAGTAGCCAATCCATTTGCAAGTATGTTTTGGCCTCTAGGGATTACCTGCAAGTCAATTTCAGTGAAACATTCTAGAAAATCTAACACAACATTTCTATAATCTCCAAGCCTAGGGTGTTTAGCAACATACTCACCTTTAATATGTTTGATGATTAGTTCAGAGTCACCCCTTACTAAAATCCTTTTGGCACCAATTTTATTCAATAACTTTAGGTCTAGCATCAATGCTTCATACTCGGCTATGTTATTGGTGCACTGGAAATTTAATTTATATGAGTGAGTTTCTGAATACCTTGCCTTGTGATTATGTAGCCACACTCCAACTCCAGCTCCTTCCTTGCTGACAGCTCCATCAAAATCCATACTCCAGAAGTTTTCTGCTAATTCATCAGTTTCTGTTGTCACCATTTTTCTTTCCTCTATGGTTTCTTTACTTTCCTCCAAGCCAGATGCATTATCTTCTAATTGTGTTATTTGATTTTCTAAGTCACCATCATTGTATAGAATGAAGGAGTCCAGGTCAGAGTGAACAGAGTACAAAAGATAGTTATGAGTTTTTCTTGACTGTTGACCATATACTTCATCAGAGTCTCTTTGTATAGTCTTCTCTGTTGTCCAACCACATGAATGATGGCATAAGTCATATCTAACTATAAATTACCCTTTAGCTTGACACCCCATGATCAAGATAATAACATATCGTACTTTGGAGGAATGTCTGCAACTACAATATCCATAACCATGCTTTTAGTTGGGATTTGCGCCAAGGTGATGCACAAATATTTAATCAAGACTATGCACTTAACTTTTCTAGAGTCAAAAGAATGCAAGTCCTTGTATGGCCTGGTGATATCAAGCCCCAAATTATCCATCACAGCCTTAGGCGTAAGATTGTGAGAAGCATCGAAGTCAAGCATAGCGTTATGTAATGTATTGTCACGGATATTCAGAATGATGTAAAAAGGGGGGACAAAACTAGTATTAGTTTGTCCATCAACCTCAAGACCAAAAAGCAACTCAGGTTGGTCATCGACAACATTCTCAGTATCTGAACCTACTCCTGGTTCTATATTTAATTCTTTGATCACCTGGGACCTGTAATCATTTTTGTCCATTAGTTCAATCAAATGAATATGAATCTTCAGTTTATCCAGTTCACATTCTAATTTGAAAGTGGTTGAAGTTATTCTTTGGCTCTACAATTATAGTTTATCAGTCACAGTCTTATGTGAATAAGTACTGGGCTGAATTGAGGATGCCACCTCGGTTTGAGTTGTTCTTGGTGAATCTTTAGGATTTCTTTTTGTAGGAGTTTCAGAATTATTCTTCTCATGGAATTTCTTAGGGGTAGCATCTGAGGTTTTCTTGGCTTCAATAGCTATCTTGGTTTCAACAGCCTTCTTTGTAGGATTTTCATTAGTCTTCTTGCTTCTCAAGTTGTATTGTTTGTGGACCTCCATTATAGCATTTTCAAAGGCCTGTTGTTCTGATTCTTCCTCCTCCTCATTTACCTTTGTCTGTGAAAGGAGAAAAATCTCATGTTCTTCCTGAGTGAGAAAAATGGAATCGTTATCATTAGCCCCCATAAGGTTTATGTGAATATCATCCAAATCCCCAATTACCTCTTCCCCTTCATTAGTGTAATTTTCCTGAAGAGGTGGTCTAATCTGTTGATCATGACCTCTTTGTTCCCTTTGGTCTTTGGTCTCTCTCTATCTGATTTGGGGAGGGTTTCTTCTTAAATTTGGATTATGAATCTAGGGAGCAGGTTGATTTTATCTAGGAGGATTTATGTCATTGATTTGCAATCTGTCAATCATCCTTTCCATGGTGCTCATCAGGGAATCCATCTTGGTATATAAGGTGGAAGTGGAAGGTTCTTCTTTGATTGAAACCCTTCTTTCTGTTATTTGCCTGGCTCTTCTGGCTAATAGATTTGATTCAACACTCACTGCACTTTTCTTCATATCTTCTAGGGTGGCAGAATTCCTTTCCCTCAGTTGGTATGACATATTAGCATCAAATCCATCAAGGAATTTGATTAAGGCCAAGTTGTCAGATTTGATTCTGAAAAGGCTTTTCTCAAAGGGTAGGTTAAACTCAAGATCCTAGATAGTGACAATCTTCTCTGGGAGAGAAGTGACCCTATGAAGAGGACTGTTACTCCCATAACCTTCTATAGTATTTATTTTTCTAAGTAACTTTTATGGATCATCTACTTTTTTTGTAGGTTCTGGATCAGGGTGAGATCTAGTGTAGATTCTTTTAGGATCCAGAACTTTAAATTTTAAGAAATCTAAACTAATATATACAAACTTCCACAACCTCTAAACATTTGTCTCTTTGTAAGTTAGATTTTATGATTTGTTCAGAAATAAAGTTTTCTTTATCTAGGGAAAATAAATCATAGGATGGAAAGTCTGTTTAGTTCCCCAGTATGGTCGTCACTATGTTAGCACTCTGTAAATTACCAGAGATTGTCAGGGGCAGAAGAAATTTAACAGAAGTAACTTACAAAACCACTTCAAAACTAGGATCTAGCCCTACCAGTTTCAGAGAGGGATCTCTATGTAGGATTTAGATATGTTTGGGTTTTAAATATTAGGCTAGCTTAAATCACATGAGTATGTTTTTTTGTTTTATAAATATTGGTTGAAATATTGCATTTAAACATCCATTGGGATATGGGGTTTGTGTCGAGGATTGAGATTAGATACAGATTTTATTAGGTTTTTTCACAGGGCAAGATAATGAAAATGTTGGATCTTTTTAGAGTTAAAGTGATGGAAAGACAGAAATAGGTGAGGTAGTCAATCAGAATAAAGAAGCATTTAAGAATTTCTTTATTATAATATCAAAAGAACAACATTTAAATCACTAAAATCCAGAAATGGAGTGTATGAAACAAATTATGTACTTTAACTTCTTTTAGATGACAAGAGACAAAAAAACAGAATGATCACGAAGTAAGATAAAAAATAACAAAGAGAAGTAAACATCACCAACACCAACACACAGGAATCATGTGAATCGCTTTTTTATCACTGGTAGATCTCTTCAAAAATATTATAGATGCAGATAGAAAAATCGCATTTGATCCTGTCATTAATGATTCGGATATGGTGGAGAGAAACGCTAACTAACTAAATTACATACTACAAAAAAGTAGTAATGCTAAATGATCCTCTCAAATCCTTGATGCTAATTCTGAGGAAGGTGGTTGGTGATTCATATTTGACTTGACTATGACTGTTCTTCGTGCTGACTCGGATGTACACATCATCTCTACTCGATCAAAGCACATAGGTCTTCCCATCTCTTTTGACTAGGGATGGTAACTTTGAGTAACCTTCGGTATACTTCATCCATATTTGTGTACTTGGAAAAGGTGGGCTTTGTGATGAATATGTACTTTATCTCGTGTTGGATGCTCAGGTCCAACTACAGAGTCTCCAATCATGATTTGCGAGTAATTTTTCCCTGTATTCCTGCAAACTTAGAACCATCTTTTGCCACTGTGGGGATCTTTTGTTTGTATTATGAGAGAGTAATCAACTTGTCATTGATAACTAATAAACTTGGAAGGCCTTTCTTGTGCAGAGAGTCAACCTTGCTGAAAAACCTTTGCACTCCAATATCCATCGTCTGGACTCTCTCCTCAAGTTGCATCATCAATCCCCTCTTGGTCAAAAATTTCTTGACCTCAAGGACAATTTTCATCCTGTCCTCAATTTGCAAAGCCTCCAACTCTTCTTTTGTCTTAGAATTTAAGAACCTGATGATCTCATTTTCCTCTGTAGTCATTTCTCCCAATTCTCCCCTTATCCTGTCAATGGCATGTCTGCTTCTCTACACCATTTCATGCTTCTCAAACATAATCTATATGTGTGGCCAAATATCTTTCATGGATTTGCAGATGTCTATCCAAATATTTTCCTTGGCTTCTGACAGTGTCTTAGCCATGACTGTCTCCTTCTGCAGCTGTTGCAGTTCTTTCTTGAGCCTCTGTGATTTGTGAATCTCATTGTTGTAGCTAGCCTGAAATGTGTATTTCAGCTTCTGTAGGTTATTGATCTCGTCCTGCAGTCTTTTCATTTCTTGTCCTTGCAAGGTCATATCCTACATTGACTTTGCCAATTTTTCTGATGCATCTAGAGTTGTCACTAGAGTGGCTGGTGGAAGTTCTGTTGTGGTGGTTGTTGTTGTTGTTGTTGTTGTTGTGTTAATTCTTGTGGGAGGAATGCATTTAGTGGTATGACCTCCATTGGAACATTATGTTCCTTCTATTTGACTAATTTCTCCAGCTCGGCCTCCATATCCTTAATCTGTGCATTCTGCTCCATGACTAGTTTGGGGATTTCCTCATTTTAGCCTCTGATCTCGGTTATCTCTTTTACCTGTAGATATCCAGGTTGGGATATTTAGTTGTTTCCATAAGGATGTTATGTCAACATTCTTATTATTTAGTAATTCCTCAGCTACCTTCACATTTGATGGGTCATATCCAATTTTGAGTACCAGTTCCTCCAGAGATTTTATCTTGTTATCTTTTTCTAAAGAAGACACTTTCTCCAGCTTCAACTTAGTCTGGACATTGTTTAAGGAAACCTGCAACTTTGCAGCAGTCATGGAGGTATTTTCCAGGGTGGAGAAAATCATCTCCCCAGTCTATCTGTGCATATCGAATTGGTCAGTTGAATGCACTTCTTTGACATCAAATTCAAACGTTAAACTTTTGTAATCAGAAATTTCCTTGGGATGAGGCACCTGTGCTTGCAGGAATACCATATGCATCCTTCCTTTCTCTATATCAAAGGTAGAGAGAAACCTATGATGTGTTGTAGATGTTTGTTTCCAGAATTGTTCATTCTTCTTTTTTATCAAGTTATATTTTTCAAAGATGTTGAGTCCTGCATGCTCCTGTAAGGATTTGGTTGACAATGTGATGTATGCTTGTTTCCGGGATGAAGAAGTGGACATCATTTGTTGGTTTCCTGAGACAAGTGGTAAATTTTCTCCCTCCATTACTATGGTGGACTTATTTTCTTCTCCTCTAAACCTGTTAGGTGTATGACTGGTCTTGGGTCTTTTCCTGTAAACTTGGATGTCTTCTACTAAGACTTATGTGATTGAGAGAGATACTTATTTCCTGGGCCTCTTCTCTATTGGTACCTATGGAGTGTTTTTTTTTTAAATGATGGCAGGATAAGGATGTTGTTCAGTGTCTATCAGAGTGTTTTCCTCCCACTCTGTCTGATTCATGAATTTCTCAACTTTTGGTTTAGGCATGTGAGCATAGGGAGAAATATTGTTCTTTAACCTGGTTTCTGCAATGATGCCACATGGATCATAGTGCCAAGGAAAATTGAGACTAAAATTCATTTCCTTTAACAACTTATTGGCCTCTTCCCCTATATCTCCATTGTTGCAAATAAAATAACCTATCTGTCCCTTGATCCTCAACTTTGCTTCTTTTTGAAAGCCACAAAGTGAATATCATCGAAATTTATCATTTGTCTGATATATTCCACATCGAATATTATGATACGAAAATACTTGGGCAGCTGGTAAGGGGGTAATTCACATCCGTAGACCTTGATCTTTTTGTGATCCTAGTAGAGATACCAGTCACCTGTTTTACCCAGGTCTGAAAAATGTAGATATCTTCGAATTTCCTCATTTATCCTTGGTTTTGTTCTTCCATTGAGCATGCTTACCACTTGATGGTAAAACAGGTCAATGAACTACTTGAAATTGAACTAAGATGAGTTATTTCTCACTAATTATGTCCAGGATGTGACAGGTTGTGGGTTACCATCTTGGTCTAGCTTCTGCAGGGAGAAGGACAACTTCTCTGCATGGAAAAAGATGAACATTTATGTCAATATTGAAGAATACCTGAACATACCCTCTGTGGAAAAATTGAAGAGATGTTCATGGATGTTGTCGGCCAGAAACTGGATGTAGTTGAAATGTGTAGTAGCCTTTTCTTTAGTGGAAAAGATGGATAGAAAACCTAGAATGGGTTCATCTACCCAATCATCTGAATAATATCCTAGTAGAAAACACAGGGAAGAAATGATATGGTTATCTTTTATTGAGAAGATGGAGAAATGGTAGGGGGGATTCTTTTTGGGTAACTGGGCATTTTCAGGGAGTAAGAGTTCAAAGATTTGATCTCTCTATGGGAAAAAAGACTTCTAGTACATTTCGGTCAGAATTTCGACGGAAAAAGGGGAAAGGGAGTTGGCTTTGGGTATCTACAGTATCTGGTTTATCGTCTCAGAGGCACTGGTGAAAAGAGTTTCACCAGATGATGAAACAATGGTTCTTTGTCTAGGAAGATAGTGTGCTTGGCATTTCAGATCAAACTCGAGAAAATCATACATCTAAGGAAAAAGGTACAGCAGAAGATTGGACTCCCAGAGTCCAATATCGTCGCTCTGGTCCAGAAAAGTGTCTCTAAGCCAGAAGTGTGATTCGAAGAAGTCGAATTCACACTTCATCTTTGCAATCAAATATTATTTATCAACCAACAGAATTCGATCCATGTCAACAAGAGGGGGGAGGAAAGGATTTTCTTCGATCTCTGAGGATTTGGATTTGGGCACCATTGACCTAACTGGTACTTGCAAATTGGAGAAAGATGTTAACTATGTTTACCAGGATTTAATGGTGGTCATTAACTGAAATTTTGATGGCAGTTGTCTCAAGAACGAAGAAAGGTGGCTTCGGTTGCATCTAGATTGTGAACAGTGCAAGAATGGTGAAAAACAATATTAAGAGGTTGAACGGGTGTCTGTTATGGAGCAGATGACGAGTCAGATGGTTAACGGTCATGGCAGACTAGAGTGATTGGCCAACATGCATATCAGAGGTGAGGTGGAGGGCATTGAATGGCCAATGGATGTGTGGAGGTGACGTGGAGGGTAATGAGTGGATAACAGGTGGATGGGATGTGACGGGAAACAGGTGAGTGGAGTATGACATGTAGGTGGTGTAGTGGAGTGTGACATGCGGGGTGCGGAGGTGGTATGGAAGAAGTCTTGGAGGTGAGAATGGAAAAGTGGTTTGTTAGTTTTCTAAGTAGGGGGAGTGAAGCGATGAAGTAGTAAGGGTGAGAATTAGTTAACAAAAAATGTGCGTTATGAGGGTCCCGCTCAAGAAATACCACTTTCTTGAACCGCCGCCCCCCCCTTCGTTAAAGGAAGAATGAATTAGGGAGATTAGATATCCATGCCAGTCATAGATCACGAGTGGTAATGCGTAATGGGCCGTTGAGATTAGCATGCCTTTTAGCATAAAGCGCCAAACATAATATATCACCCAAAAAACTTAGTATAAATCATTTTATGGGTTTTTCATTGCTCTCCTTTATTTTTGTCACTAAGGGGTCCAAAATACAACATTTTAACTCAAATCAAAGGATTTAACCAACTTTACATCAATCTTATTGGAATGAAAGCATGCTAATCTATATCCTAATCTAATCTCCTAGAAAATTTAACTTTAAAGATTAGATTGTTGGGTTAACAATTATTCTAACCTAAGATACTTGGCTAAGTTTAGACTGTTTATCCAAGTTTATTCATTATCCTATCTAATTAGGCTAAGATTAAACTATTTGGCCCAATTTGTTCACTAACCTAGCTCAAGAAATACCACTTTCTTGAACCGCCGCCCCCCCCTTCGTTAAAGGAAGAATGGTCAGGGGGTCCGATATCCACTGCCAGTCATAGATCTGAGTGTGCGCTAATGGACCGCTGAGATTAGCATGCCTTTTAGCATAAAGCGCCAAAGATGTCATATCATCCCAAAAACTTAGGATAAATCATTTTATGGGTTTTTCATTGCTCTCCTTTATTTTTGTCACTAAGGGGTCCAAAATACAACATTTTAACTCAAATCAAAGCCTTTGACCAACTTTTCATCAATTTTATTGGAATGAAAGCATACTAATCTATATCCTAATCTAATCTCCTAGAAAATTTAACCTAGATTAGATTGTTGGGTTAACAATTATTCTAACCTAAGATACTTGGCTAAGTTTAGACTGTTTAGCCAAGTTTATTCATTGTCCTATCTAATTAGGCTAAGATTAAACTATTTAGCCCAATTTGTTCACTAACCTATTTGCATAAATTTAAAGAACTTGACCATGGTTAGACATTTTGGATCAAGCCAATTTTCTTGCATGGGGTTTCATATTTTTCATTTTATACCCTCTTTTATTCTTTTTTCTATTTTTATTCNCAAATGCAACTAGAGGAAAGAATTTTCAGTCAAAAGTTGATGCTATGAAACATAGGGTTACAACACCCACAACAAGTTTCAAAAAGGGAATTATTAGTAGAAGTGTGGACTATTCTGCTATAAGAGTGTTGCATATAAATTGAATTTTCATTCTACGTCCTTGGATGATTTTGATAATAACCCCTCAAAAGTTGAACCATTGTCTCATTCACAATTTATGTCTTCCAATTCATCTATCACATGGAAAGTTGTAGATGTCTTCAACTTGGTTTCCATATTCTCCTATAGTGTAGTCTAAAAGGAACTAAGAAAATTTGGTGTCTATTTTTGTGATGATTCTTTTTGGTATCCCAAAGTGCACCTAGACCTTTTCAAAGAACATGTTCTTGAATCTTATCCCTTGATGTTATTTTTACAATGCATGAGAATGTACATCTTGCTAAACCTATCCACTACCAAAAATAGATAATCATGTCCCTTCCTAGTTCTTGGAAAACCACCTACAAAATCCATGGAGATGATCTCCCATAGTATAGTAGGTACAATTAAGGGAGGGTATAAACCTTGTTTTATGCTACTAGGATTGTTTGTACAAAAAAGTATGCGACTCTAATAAACTAAGATACATATTATTTCATTCTAAGCCAATACACATACCTATGTAAGTTGGAAATTGTCTTCCTAAGACCAAAATTACCTACAACTTTGGAAGTGCAATCCTCATTGATAAACTGCAATATTTCACCTTTACGAGAACAAAGTATGTCTAAATTGTAGAGAAACCCATCCTAAAGATGATAGTCAGACTTAATTTCATTTTCTTGTACATGAACTTGGCCTTGTGGCCACTAAAACACCTCTTTCATGTTAAGCCCTAATATTGGCTCATTACCCCTTAATTGGGGCATATTATATTAGTAATGTTATTTTATTTATGTTGGCTTTAGGCCATTAGTTGTAATTATACCTCCTAGTCTCCTATATATACCAAGGAGACATTTTC
>SNQJ01S0227065.1:0-19115 GCA_010110895.2 Picea sitchensis | reverse complement strand
TGACCCATTTTTTAGATTGAAAATATAAATGTTTCACTTTGATCAAGGTATTTAGTGGCCAAACATAGGATATCTACCTAGGTGGCGGTTGTGGACTGCAATCGCACCTTGGTCAGATTTTGTGTGGCTATTGGGAAATGTCACCATCTCTTTTGGGATATGCACCCTTTACCCCTCATTATAACTGACTACTTCAACCTTCAGTAGTTCCTCTTCCGGTGGATTAAGACCCCATTGTCAAGTTCTATTGGAAGGCCTAGTGCTAAATTGAGAGGAAGGACGATAGGTATTTTAGGACACAAGCATTTATTTTTGTTCTTTTTTCCCCCACACAGAAAAAATCAACCTATCTACATGCTTATTTATTTTACAGTTGATTTATGTATGATGATCATTTGATTACATGCAATTGTTAGTTATATTATCTTGTGAAGGTAAAAAATATAAAGATAACTTGTTCATTTATTTCTCTCTTGTCACCATTGGCACACATTCACTTTGCTAGTCAAAACCATAGGGGAACCATAGAATCCTTGTCATTATAGACGCTTGCAGAATCTCCCTCCTATTCTAGGAGGAGTCCCTAGTCTTGCCAACTCACCAGCTCCACCATCTCACACCCCAGTGAGTGTTACTATTTTGGGATCATCTTTACTTGGTTCCACTTTTCTTGGGTCAAATACCCAAGGAAATCCATCTATTGGTTCTCCTTCACAAGGAGGTGGGGGTCAAACTTCTTCTCAAGGAAGAAGTACAAACCCACCAAATCCCTCTCAAGGGACATGTACACTACCTACACACACAATGGCTGGAACTAATCCTCTGCCAAATCCCCCTTTTCCATAATTGGCATCCCTCAACATTCCTGATTTAACCAAACTCATGAATGACCCCATTTTACATGATGCCACTTGGCCCAATATGCCTACCAAATTGCCTTCATACATTCTGAAGTTTGAAGGAAAACCAGGGGAAGACCTTGCCAACCATGTTATGACCTTCCACTTATGGTACTCTTCAAACAACACCATGGATGATGCCATCCTCTTCAGGTTATTTCAAATAAACCTCATTGGTTCATCATCCAAATGGTATGTAGACGAAAAATCAGGGTCCCATGTGACCTTGACTCATTGGCCAAGGCCTTTTTGTCCTTTTTTCAATTACCAGTTCATCATAACAATGACTTAGAACTTCTCTCTGAATTCAAACAAACCACTACTATCCATATCTCCGACCACATCCATGAATGGAGTTGGCGACATAGTTTGTGTAAAGCAGAAAACACGAAAGAGCGACACCTCGATTGGTTTCTTAAATCACTTGTCTTGGTGATTACCGAAGATGTAGCATCCACTTTTCCTCAATCAGAAGACGAATACATCAACAAGGACCAATAATTCAACCTCATATATGCCCAATCATGTTACTTGTACACAACCTTTCATGATGCACCCAGACCCGTACCATTTGGCCAGGACAAACCTGGGTTTTCTCACGCTGCAGATGGGCTGATTGGTTCTATGACATGCCTCAAACCTTACGGTCACCCATCACCTACTTATGGTGTAAATTAGTATCCTCAACCATATGGAGGGATGTCTTATTACCCTCCTCTGACTCACTAACAATCATATCTTGTTATTCCCCCTCCGTCGTTTGGGGGACCCCCACCGGTACCCTTGATGCATTTGCTCTCTATTAAGTACGGGTCCACCCCCAACCCGTGTATATAACCCCAAAAGTAGTGGAAGTACTTCAACTTCATATACTCCATATGGATCATCTCCATAAAACAATCCATATTTCCCATTCCCTAGTCCTCCCCAGCCAGTGGCTCCTCCACTAGGACAACCACATGCTTGCATTAACTTTGTTCAACCCTCTCCCATTCAACAAGTTCATGCTTTTGAACAGTTGAATATGGAAAATCCAACTCATTAGCCAAATAATTCCAATAAGAAAGGAAAAAATCGAAACAATAATAACCCAGGACCAGGAGGAAATAACCCCCAACAAAATCATCCCACTGGGGGCAACCAGAAACAAGGAAATCAGAACCCCCAAGGGGGAAACAATAACAATCAACCACAACAAGGGAAGAAAAACAATCTTAGAACTAACTTCCCTTGCACCCTATGTGGTGAGTATGGACATTATACTCACCACTTCCCCCAAATTGTCGATTACAAATGGATGAAATAATCCATGAACACACAACGCCCTTTGACACCACCTGCCCCTCAACCTCCCCCACAACATTATTTGCAACCACCACCTCCAGTTTTTTTGCAAAACCCCATTCCACACCAAGGTGTGATGAATACCCAACAAGAGATAAATTCTACCCCACCACAAATGGGGCAATATCAAACCCCAGGTCCCAACCAGCCCAAAAATCCAGTCGATCACAATATCCTCCATACCAACGAAGGAGAGATTCTTTTGCAAACACGCATCCATCAATATGAAATGCCTCCCGACTCTACCCCAACCACCTCATAAAAAAATCTATCTACAGTAGGAAATCCATTGATTATCCCATGTCCTAACACTGAACCAAATCCTCATATACCTCACATACCTTTACAACATAATGTACATAACCCTCATTCTAGGGAAGACCATAAATATAGTTTGGTCGATGACTTAGCACAGTCTCCTGCAGCCATGTCTATTTTGGAGGTCCTCCAAACCTGTCCATCACAGTGAAAATCCTTGATTTTCGCCTTGGGGGCAGTCGACCTAGCTGATACTAGACTAATCACCTTTGATTTAGATAGTGAAGAACCACGCCTCCCCTCTCTGGTATCCTTTCAGATACCAGTTAATATCTGGAACATCACAATTCATCAGTGCATCGTCGATGAAGGTGCATCCACATGCATCTTGTCCAAAGTAGAATGGAAGAAACTTGTCTCACCTGATCCAGTACCATATTCCATCACCCTGAGAGCTTATGATGGTCACCCATCATCCCCTGAAGGGATCTTCCAAAATGTCCCCGTAGAACTTGGGGGAAAAACCATCATGATTGACATTGAATTTATCAATGCCCCACTTGATTACAATATATTTTTCAGACGTAGCTACATGTATGTTATGAAGGAAGTAGCCTCTTATGTGTTTCGTACATGATGTTCCCCCATAATGGGAAAATTGTCACCATTGACCAAATTACACATTACGAGCCTAATCATTCCACCAACATTGATAACATTCTCCCTCTTGTCCATGCTAGCTCAGATGTTTTTCCAGTCATAGACATTGGCTCTAGATAATTCAAAGACCCATCCTTGTTAGGAACTTATCATGGAGCACCACCTCTCCTAAAATCATCTATTTCAACACAAGTGTGTGTAGTTTCCTCAAATGGAACAAATATCAGAGAAAATACCTCTCTCACTGATTCCCCTCCTCACATCAAAGTTCCACCATTCAGAGATATAATACTTCAGGAGTTCCCTGAAAACACCACCGCACCACTTGTCCCGAATTCCCCCCCTCCAAGGGAAAGTATCGGTTTGGGAGACAGTTCCCCAAGCCATTACCCAAATCCCATTTTTCTACCCCCCACTTGGAGTCCAAGCATTCTAGGTAGCTGCTACCCTCATCCTTCCTAACATGGTTATCACCATCCCTGTATGGTATCTCCATCCACCCTCTATGGTTCCTACACCATCTCTCCTTCCTTAGGCAGAGGGATTACCGATGAAGATTCCAGTATATGCTCCTACCACACAACCCCCACCTTTAATTGGAGGAAACACTGCTACCATCGGGGGCAGACAAAGGAAGAATGAGCCCATAGCTCCACTCCCTCCCTGAGCTGAACCTCCTTGTGCCCTATGAGAAAGAGAAGGAAACCCCACTAACAGATGTTCTACTCTTCCCGAGTTACGCAATCTTATCCAACTCCTTAAAGTAACCCCATTGCTTTCCACTTCACCTAGTACCTCCATTTCTACTACGGAGTCTTCAACCACACGCAAGAAAGGGTTACGAACTAATTTCGCTTGTGCCATATGCTCAAAATATGGATATTACACTCATCATTTCTTAACTCCACCTCAATTCCACCAAACATTAGCCGCAATATGCCATGCATCTCTGTCAGAGCCCTCTCAAGAACTCCTTATTGATGCTTACATTACTGACATTCGTTATATTTCTTYGCCAGTCCCCGAGCGAATGAGATTTCCTTGTGCTCTYTGTGACTCAATTTCTCATTTCACATACCAGTTTCTTTTAATTGTTGAATACCAAGGTTGTCACCAAGGATTTTATTCCTCTGGGGCATATTGAATGGTTCAAAAAACCTATTCTTGCCCCCGATGCTTTTGAAGAAGGAAACATGGCCAACATCTCTCCCACAGTCAAAATTGACATTTACATTAAATGAGGCATCGTAGAAGAGATCACCATTGGCGCCACATACTCCCCTAAAGAAATCATTGCTTACAAAGCTCTCTTTCAGGAATACCAGGATATTTTTGCCTAGTCATATATGGAGATGCCTGGCCTCGATCCTTCTATAGTCAAACATCGAATCAAGACATGGCTGGATATCGCCCCTATGCATCAAATAAAAATCCCCCTCCACCCATACAAAGTTGTGGCTATCAAAGCTGAAATTGACAAATTACGCATTGTCGGGTTCATTTACCCCATTGCGTACACTTATTGGGTCTCCAACCCTATCATCGTCAACAAAAAATAGGGAACTATTTGTGTATACACAAAATTTCATGACCTCAACCATGCTTGTCCCAAAGACAACTTCCCAACCCCTTCATCGACCAAATAATCGATGATTTTTCTAGACATGAGGCACTGTCCTTTCTGGATGGGTTCTCTAGATACAATCAAATTCAAATCCACCCAGCAGATTAGTACAAAATCGTGTTTACAACCCCTTGGGGCACTTTGCCTATCGCGTCATTCCCTTTGGGCTCAAAAATGTCGGTGCTACATTCCAATAGGACATGACCTACATTTTTCATGATCTTGCTCGCATCATCCTTGCTTATTTGGACAACCTCACTGCTCAATCCAAAAAGCGAACCCAACATTTAGATGACTTATGCATCAGTTTTCAACGATGTCGCCAATATAATATCCACTTGAACCCCCTCAAGTGTGTCTTCTGCATCATTGTCAGGCGCCTCCTCAGGTTCATTGTCTCCCAACATGGAATTACTTTGGACCCCCTCAAGGTCCAAGCTATCACATAAATTCCACCACCTAGGAATTTACGCCAACTGCAGAGCCTACAAGGTAAAGCCAAATTTTTACGTCGCTTTGTCCCGGACTATGCCACTCACGCACATGTTTTTCTCTGCTTATTGCGCCATAATATCCCATTTCAATGAGACGCACATGCTCAAACAACTTTTGATGATTTAAAATCTTCCCTATCTAATGCCCCTTTGATTATCCCCCCAGACTATGATCCCAATTACATCCTCTACTTATCAGCCTCTATTGTTTTAGTCGCAGGAGTCCTCATCCAATTAGTGATGATGGGTGTGAACATGTGATTTACTACATTAGTAAAAACCTTTCAGGACCACCCTTGAAATATAATCATGATGAAAAACTCACATTAGCATTTGTCCTCACAGTACAAAAACTGCGACATTACATTCTCCTTCGAACTACCAAGGTCATGGCCAATTCCAACCCCATGCAGTACTTTCTCAGCCAACGACATATCAACAGAAAATTTGCACGATGGATCATTATCCTTCAAGAATACGATATAGAGTTCTCCACTCCCAAAAGCAAGAAATCTCTCATCCTAGCCGAACTCATTACGATTTTTCCCTCAGACACCAAAGCTTCCCCCATCAATGAATATTTCTTCGATGAACACCTCTTCTTCATCTCCTCAGATGACCCCTAGTATGGCGACCTTCTCATCTACCTTCGTACACAAAAATTAGGGTCTCACCTCTCTATAGATGACCATTGACACATTCACCATTAGGCTCCTTGATACCTCCTCATCGCAAACATTATTTATCGATGCGGGGTCGACACCATCCTTTGGCTATGTCTTACCATCGATGAATCCGACACAGTCTTGAATGATTGCCACAATGGCGCTTGCGGTGGTCACCTCTCGGGTATGTCTACCACCCAAAAAATCATTCGACCATGATATTTCTGGCCCATTTTGTTGTCAAGTGATGCGATAAATGCTAGCTTTATGCAAACAAAGCATGAGCTTGACTAGCTCTTCTACACCCAGTCATCATCGATCCCTTTTGTAAATGGGGCATAGACTTCATGACTTTCCATCCTCCATCCAGTAATGGACACAATTACATTGTGGTGGCAGTGTATTATTTTACCAAATGGGCCAAAGCCATGCCCACATTTAACAACACTACTGAAATAGCAACACATTTTTTCTTTAACCATGTCATTACCCATTTCGGAGTCTCGCAACGGTTAATTTCCGATCATGGTAAACACTTTGAGAATGATATCTTTGTAGAACTCTCCTCAAATTTAGGATTCACCCATGAATTTTCCTCCCCATACTACCCTCATTCCAACGGGCAAATCGATGTTGTCAATAAATTCCTCAAAACCATACTACAACGCACCGTTAACAAACATAAGACCAAATGGCATCATATGTTGTTTTCTGCCTTATGGGCCTATCGCACAGTAGTCAAAACTGCCACCGGTTTTACACTGTTCCACCTCGTCCATGGGATTGAATACACACTCCCTATCGAGTGTGAAATCCCCACATTACGCATTGCCATATACCTCCTACCTAACACTGCTCCAATGGAGCAACGACTGCTGACCTTAGAGTCCCTTGATGAAGACCGTCGATCTTCATTACAACACAATGAGGCAGCTAAAAAATGATCCAAAGCCACCTTTGACCACCATGTCAACCTTCACTCACTCAACAAAGGTTATCTCGTGTTAGCCTATGATATCTCCCACGACACTCTCTGCCATGGTAAATTCGAGTCATTATGGCATGGCCCCTTCATCATCCAACATTGCCTCACTAAAGGCACCTACATCTTGGCCTCTCCAGAAGGCTCCCCCCTCAAAGAACCCATAACAGGGTTGTACTTGAAGAAGTTTTATGCCTAAGCATAGCCCCCCTACCTTAGGTCTCTCCTTATACACATTTGTAGAGTTTTTAGTCTTCTTTTTACATCATCCACCACTCCTCATGTCTCATCTATCAGACATGTTGTTGACAGATGTATCATCCATCATCCTACCACCTTGGTTACGATGATGGTGCCAGCTATTGGACCCAGAATCTCGCTTCGGCTGCTTGGGCCCTCTATACCCCCTCACATGTGATACTCCATTCTAGTGGCATATGCCTAGGTCCGACCACCAACAACCAAGTTGAATATGACGATGTCATTAGTCTCCTCATTGAGGCCAGTCACCACCACATCCGTCACCTTAGTGTTTTGTTATATTCCCATCTCGTCGTCCTACAACTCAACAATGTGTATCATGTTCACGATCCTTGCCTCTTCTACAAATACTTGCAAGTTAGACTCCTATCTCGTAACTTTGATTCTATTACATTTTCACATATTCCTAGGAACCTCAATCAAGTAGTAGATCACATGGCTAACCTAGTATTGGATTGGCATTTATCACATTAAAAACATCATATACATAACATGATATATCTGTCATAGATAGCAAAAGACATCACAACCATTAACACAAAATACAGAGACAAGAATGATCATCAATATATCCACTATATATATCAAAAAGGTCATCATTGTTTACAAAAAACTACCCTATACAAAATCGGGCCCACAAACCCATACATATCAGCTCAACACTCATGGTGCCCCTAGAGCTCCCCCCCCCCNNNACCCTTCATAGCTTCCCCCGCCACCACTTCCCTGCGGATTAGCACCCACCACTCTGTTGGTACTCCTACACACTGGTCCAATACCTTGTCATCTTGGATATGGGCCCATACCTCCTCTAGAACCCCATGTAGGACCCGCTTGAATCGGTGATGCAGATCCTCTAATATTGTTGCAACATCCCCCTATGGATCTCTTGATATTCCTACACTAGCATCATCTCATCGACGCCTCTGCCCAGCCCTCACCTCTGCTATCTCCCGTCAAGCCAGCTCCCAAACAACCTAAGCCTCCCGAACCTGGGGTCCAACATCTGCAAAACAACCCAGATATAGTGTCAACATCCATACACATTTCTGATCAATGTTATCTACAAAATCAAAAAGACAGATAACACCCATACCTCTCTGATCCCAGTCCTCCCTAGAAGGTAGCATTGTGTCTGGATCATGTTTGTAGTCCATACCAATGTATGGAAACTGTAAAATAACCTGTGGCATTTCCCGCCACACTCGAGCAACTGTGGTCGTAAAGTAATGGCCACTCTCCTCCCCCCCCCACCATGTTGGGCCAAAACATGCACCCACCACATCAATCAAGGCTCTCTCTGTGAAGTTGGGACCAATAAAACTCGAGGGAACAATAGTGGCACCCTCTCCAAGAACCACGCAACCTAAAATGACCCAAAAGAAAATTCACCGAAATCGGCATGTCAACACCGGTTCAGCTGGGACACCATCTAGGTATGCATCAGCACATCCCATGCAAACAACTCACCATCCAAAACCTCATCGACCACTCTCATCTGCCCACCTGTGATCTGGTGAGAAGCCAAGGATCCATAAATCCTCACCACCATAGTCTATATGCACTCTATTAGCAGATCATCCAGGGCCTCAATATGCATTATTGAGCCCAACATAGGGTTTAGACCCGAACAATGTCGCGTTGTGATAGTATCTACCATATCCCCCCTGGAAGATTGGGATCATCCACCAATGCCCTCCCCCGGAATGGGAGTCCTATCAGAAAATATATGTCCTCTGTTGCAGAGAACGTCAACTACTCACCCTGTACCACATTTGAATCATAAACTACAATAGGAACTCATGTGATCGTAGCAACATACAATCAAAGAAATTTAGCAAACCATAGGTTTCTAAGTGTCTGCGCATTATTGGTTGCTTCCTCACAACCTCCCTCAAACGGTCCCAGTCTCGCTCTCGCCAGTGGACCAACATCATCACCAACTCTGTTGATCACTTGCATTCACCTAGAAACACCAAATGAGCTACCTCATACATCAAAAAATAATAAAAATAAAAAATAACATACATCCATGAGCCGACGCAAAGTGTGTGTCTTTATCCAATACAGTCGTGCATCTGTGCATGATTGTTAATCATACATATGCGCACTAATTTGCAACTGTCACACCCATAGCCACGCATAAGTGCACAATTTTTTGTCTGACAAGAGTTCATCCAATGTGTGCATGTATTCCTATCGTATGCACCCATATGTGTGGCTGTGATCTTCACAGCCGCACATTATGCGCGATTTTCCCCATAATATTCGTGCATTCATGAATGCACGACTGTTTGAGATAAACTCCCACATAATGTGTGGGAAATAGACTCCTACCCATGCACCCATGCGCGGGTATTCACCTTTTTCCCGTGCACTATTGGGAACCTACCCTTAAAAACACCATGTACGGTCCTCTGTACAACCCCTAACTACCCTCCCTCAAATTCACAAAGTACGGAATGATAAGGCCACTAACCTATCTCTCGCAATCGCCTGATCGATAGCCCCAAGCTCCCATAATATTCCAAATCACCTCATTGCACTCTCACCAGATCACCAATAGTATCGGTGAAAATGAGGTGGCATTATAGTCCCACCATCTATATATAATCCCTTTTCCCAACTTCCACATTATGGTACAGGAGCCCAGAGCCTTTGTTTTCTTAACCGTTCTCGACCACGAGATCCTGATCAAGACATCTACGCATTCATATTCCCCGGGTTATCATATGCACTTCTTCCCTGAGGAGCATTTTTTTCACGCCACGTTCAGGTATGCATGCTCACTTTCAGTTTTATCAAATAGCTATTATAAGTTCTTTATTATCATATATTGTTCACGTCGGGTATTTTTCTTTTTATGTGCAGGTACTTGTTAAGCAATCTTACAGCCCCTTCAGGTATATGTTTGACACTGGCATGTAATTACTCCCTCTATAAACAATTGCATACCCCAGTCACACCCTATGACATTTGCCTTTAGGGTCCCTACATCTAGCTCTACGGTACCTTTACCTCTGCCACATTTTGGTACTGTTAATTGATAGCACTCTCCCCCACATGAGTTGTCCCATTCATAGTTCCCCTTGGAAATTTGACACTCATGCTATTTTCACCCCCTAGGATTGGGAGTCCCGATAGTTTTTGAACTTCCGAGAATGAACCCCATACTTCTTCTTATCATATTGATAACTTTCCCAATGGACTCTCGGGTCATAACCTCCTACACTTGGTTCTGTTGACTGAGCCCCCGCAATTCCATTAGCGATCCATCTCATCCACCATCAGTTTTCCCATCTACAGATTGTCCTCCATCCATTTACCTAATAGAGAAACCTACCCATGGGGCCCCCACCCTCCACCAATTCTCTTTCACAAACTTGTTCCCTAAACAAGCCAAACCATCTTTCACTAGGGCACCTGTTTCTGTATCTGTATACTCAACCCACATTATTCTGTATTCATTTGGTAATTGTATAAAGCCCTTTTTTTCAGCATATAAATAGCTTTTTAATCATCATCCCCGATGATTGTCTTTTACCTGGCAGCATAACCTATGTCTCCCTTGGTTGGGGCATCCACCCTTTTTCATATAGCCATTGTTGAAAAATCCTGAGTATCCCAAATCCATGTAACCACGATCTCTGAGTTTGCCCACTTTTTCAGCCTCCAACACAGTTTAACCCCATGTTTATTTGTCCCCCCTGACACTAGATCTAGTTTTACGGTCACTTCCAATCATCCTTCAAAATCCCAATCAAGGGAAGTCCTGAGTCCCATAGTGTCTTGAATTCATCCATGTTACCCGTCAGTACCTGATATCACCTATTACTCAGTGGATTTCAAGAAGCCCCTTGCTTCTTAATGTTGTGTCTCCCTTCCTGTCGACATCAACATAATTTCCAGAAGGGTGAAAATATCTTGACTCTCATTACCTTTTTAATGAGGAGTCTCGGATGAAACAGAGAGAATCATCATCACTTTCTAATTCTATTGACCCACATAACATTTGACTTCAGCAAATTCTCATGTTAAGGTGGGTATTACTATGCAACCATTGCAGTTTTCCATACCAGCCGAAGACCTCTGAATTTGTTAGGCCATCAATGCCTACGAGTCATCGACACTTATTATCGTCATCCAATACTTGATTCAGGACTAGTTCACCATTTCAGAACTGTTGTTTTCCGTTATCAACTGCCCCTGAGGGCGCTGCAGTTATCTACATAATCATACACCTTTAGTTATAGTCCCACATTTTGGTTTCCTGACATGAGCATGGGGCATGCCCGTCTCGTTTGTATACATATTTTATTTTCTTCCTAGAGAAAGGTTTGTTTCCCACAGTTTTCCCTCTCCCTCTAGTGGATCACTCTTGTAGTTCCTCTCTTCACTCTTCCTCACAATCGCACCATTAGCAAAAGAAACATTGATGTATTTCGGTTATACGTATGCTCCTAACCTCACACATCAGGGGGAATCTGTTATCGCCGAAAAATCGTCCACAACATTACAAACAACGGTTAAGGAAAGAAATCAGTTCCATCAACAATTAGTGCACCTACAACATCAAACTCCATTAAAAAGGGGCATAAAACTATATACTTGGTTCATAAATCAATGTGCGCAAATTCACCAAAGGAAGCGCACACACTGTTCGTGGAATGCGCAGGCTAACACAACCCTTATTATGAATTGTGCATAGAATGCATGATTGTCTATGAGAAAACCCGTGAAATTTTCATGAACGACACATTTATGAATCTTGTCAGCCTCTCAACCACTTCCAGTCCTACCTCCAACATGATTTGACACTCAGATCTGAGATAAATCTAGCTTGGAGGCTAGTCAAGGGCTAGGAAGTGCCTTAAAAGGCCCCTTGTTCACATTATGAACCAGTTATATCTTGCCATGAATCGACACTATAAATATGTGCCATGGGTGTGCTATAAAAATAAGAATTTCAAGGTATTTTTATGCTGCAAGAATTCTTCTTGGAGAATCGTCATTTCTCTTTGAATCATTCAAGCACTATAGCAAGGGTCATTCCACTCACCTCTTGAGAGGATTGACATCGTATTTCTTCACCATTTTTACTTGCCATTGTATGAAGAGAATATATCTCTATTAGGGAACTCAAGAGCCCTCCCAAGGAGGAAGAGGGGATTTATAAGTCCCTGCCTTTCTCTATGGTGCTAGCCTATCAATACAGTGATCCACTGGTAGTTATATGATTGTCATTTTCATTTTTCATGGTTCTAGTTCTTGCAAGTTTTTCTAATATTTGTTTCCTTTTATTTTTATTTCCTTGTTTCATGTATGTTTGATTATCTAAACAACTCATAACTCTTTGTCTTTTTTAGTTTAATTAACTAGGCAAGTAAGTGTTATGTTTTTTCTCACCCATGTGACAAAACCAACACAATAGTGTGCAAAATGAAAAGATTCATTTATGGTCTAAAGCAATCACCAAGGATGTGGTACCAAAAGTTCGACAAATACATCCTTAGTTTGGGGTTTGTGAGAAGCAAAGTTTATCACTACATATACTCCAAAGAAGAAGGTGGGCGTTTCATATATGTAGCATTGAATGTCGACGACATGTTGTTGATTGGAAACAACATGGACGCAATAAATGAGGTGAAGAAGCAGTTATCCTCCAAGTTCGACATGAAGGATCCTAATGCAGGAAAATTCATTCTGGGAATGGACATTAAGAGAGAACGAGCATCTAGAAATCTCTGGTTGAACCAGACAAAGTGCATTGAAACAATTTTGAAACATTTCAACATGCAGGATTGCAAACCTATGAAGGTGCCAATTCATGTGGGAGCAAGGCTAATTGATGAACAATGTCCAAAGACAAAGAAATAAATAGAGGACATGGCATGTGTTCCCTATGCAAGTGTTGTTGGTAGTCTAATGTATGTGATGGTCTGCACTCAACTAGACATTTCCCATGCAGTGGGAGTGGATACATGTTGACACCTGGGAAGGAGCATTGGACAGTTGTTGAGAGAGTATTCAGGTATTTTTGTGACACAAAATATTATTATATATGCTACCAAGGAAAACCTAGAGGTGAAAGTGAATTAAAAGTACATGGCTTTGTCGACGTCGACTGGGCTGGAGATATGGATTGATGGAGGTCGACCGGTGGATATGCGTTCAAGATGTTTAGTGGAGCAATCAGCTGGATGAATAAGAAACAAACGTTTGTAACCTTTTCAACAACAAAAGCTTAATACATGGCAGCCACTCATGGAAGAAAAGAAGGAGTATGGCTGAAAAGGTTGTGTTCAGGAATGGGGTTTGAGTAGAGAGCTATGAAGATAAGTTGTGACAGTCAAAGAATAATATTTCTGGCAAAGAACCCTACTTATCATTCTAATACTAAGCACATAGATGTATAATACCATTTCGTGGGAGACATGGTGGAAAGAAACAAGGTGTTGTTGGATAAAGTAGACACGTTGGAAAACATAGCAGGCTCTTTGACCAAGTTTGTAAGTGTTGTGAAGTTATTTTGGTACAGAGAGGTAATGGACATTGTTTCCATGGGTATATGAATGAAAGTTTATAGGTCTCCCGGTTTCATCAAAGAAGACAACAAGTGGGAGAATGTTGGGTTGTTATATTCTTTGTAGTGAAATTCTAGTCGAGGTGGATCGACTGACAGTCAAAGTCGAAGGTCTAGGTGGTTCGACCGGGTAAATATGAAGTCGAAGGAATCAACATCAAGTCGAAGTTCCAGGTGGTTTGACCGGGTAAAGTCAAAATAAGTCAACTGACAAGAGGTCGACAAGTGGGCATGTGGAAACCAAATGAAGTTTGATTGTTAGTCGATGGTAATCCGACTTGGTAGTCGACTGTAACAGAATTACGAGATTCGAAGGATTTGTAGCCAATGATCTGTAACCATTTTTGGGCACTTTTTATTTATGGTTTTTCCTATTATAGAGCCTATAAATAAGGTGTGTTGTAATGTTGTAAAATCTAATCTTTAGAATCAATATTTAAATGTAATCGTAGAGGTCATTGGTCATGCATATGTAATCCGAATTGGATACAAGGTTGTTCTTGTGAAAGAAAGAGGGTATGATGTCAAGAGTGTCTTAGGTGTGGAACAGGGTTAGACATGTAAACTTTTATTCTGAATGAATAAGACAACAAGAGAGCAAAACGTTCAAGGAATGTTGGTTTTCCCATTTTGGGTTTCTAGGGTAAAATCTCTGTGTATTGTGTGTTTGCTTTTTCATTTACTTTCTTGTTTAAGATAAATCTTTATTCCTCTCTTCTGTTAGGTTTAACATGGAAGTGTGTCTCATTTCCTAACAAAAATGACCAGATTTTCTTCACCTCCATTCCAAATATAGAAAATACTTGGTCCATTCTTACCTCTCGTTTGCATGATTTCCCAATTCAAGACCCTATTTCAAAGAGTCAACCAAAGGATTTTTTTTTTTCCGGATATTAGACCACCACCAAACCTCCTCTTGAATTTGTATCAACCCCATGACCTTATACCCAAATCTAGTAGTATATTCCCCAATAGACTTATCTTAAGCCCAATTCAAATGGCCTTCCTCATCTTGTAATATCACATGGCTCTTTTTAACTCTACGACTAAAATATTCCATTGAAACTCCTTTTCTCCCTCTAAAAATAGATATCATGTTGATTTCCATCATTGTTCCCAGATCGAAGTCAATATTAGATCCTAAAATTGATTTAGATAGTAAGAACCTTATTCATGTAAATAAACTGAATCCTCAAGTGAAAGTAATACTACATTTGCACATACTAAGATAGGATCAACATCCAATATTACTTGTGCCTTATTTCCAACCTTCCAAGATTTATAATAATAGGGAAAGTTATAACTAAATCCTTCCACTGATTTTACACATTCTTAATTCTCTTCTTGGGGCTTATAATCTATTCCAAGAATTTGCTTGGCATAATGTACTTCTATTATATTGATTTCTTCCATAAACTTTATTTGGTTAGCATGTTCCAAAGACTTTTGGTAGCTAAAGATTTTCCAAATAAATGGATATGTTTTAATCTCTAACTCCTATATCCTTAGGATTTGTTATATCCAACCATTTATCTAGATGAATACTTTGATTGTCCTCCTTGCCTCCCATAAAAATTTAAAACACACTTTCCTAAACCTTTCAAGAACACGTTTTCGAATAAAGGATAGTAAATGCCAATACACATGGATTGCTTCTAAAACATAATTAACCAAGGTTAATATACCCCCACCTTGGAAA
Organism: Picea sitchensis; assembly: GCA_010110895.2. Lineage (NCBI taxonomy): Eukaryota > Viridiplantae > Streptophyta > Pinopsida > Pinales > Pinaceae > Picea > Picea sitchensis. The sequence continues at coordinate 3,646 of SNQJ01S0227065.1, read as the reverse complement.
CCACCCATTACACCAATGGAAAATTATGCTCTCTATCCTTTCAATTATCCATCCCTAATCTCTCTTACCATAACAATATGGTTTAAGAATAAAACCTACGTACTTAAAACAATATCGCCTAATCAGAGTTATATAGGGAAACATATTTTCCAACCTTTGTACCACTTCCTCCCTTATCCCATTGAAACAAGAAGTTGGTATTTATGCATTCACCTCCATCCCAGTAGCCACATAGAATGTTTTGAGAATCTCTTGTAGCTTTCTAGATTCCCTTTGAAAACCATTTAAAAATATCATAATATCATCTACAAATAAAATATGTGTCAACAAAACATATCCTATCTTTATACCTTGGACACCTCCTATCTTTTTTTCCTCCATGATATGCCTACTTGGTCCCTCAATTACGAATAGGGACATGAGAGAGGATAAAGGAAGTACATTTCTTAAGCCTCTGGTTGGCTTGAAGAAAGAAGAAGTTGCTCCATTAATGATAATAGAAAAATTCATTGTAGTGACACAACTTATCATCAAGTTCACAATTGAGAGGTTAAAACCTACATAATCAAGATCAAACTCAAGTAAAATAAGCTTATCATGTCATAGGCATTTTCTAAGATCTATTTTTATGACCATTGATAACTTCTTTTTAGCATTTATAATATGTAACTCCTTGTAAAATCCCATTTTGACCTAGGTAGCTAAATTTACATTATGGCCTAATTGTACTTATTTGCTTATTATTTGTGGAACACTATTAAAAATTGACACTTGATTTTATGGACATGAGGACATGTGTGTGTGTGTGTGTGTGTGTGTGTGTGTGTGTGTGTGTGTGCGTGTTATTAATGATGGATGTTATGTGAATTACTTCTAGCATGCAAATTTTAATTGAAGGACTTTGGTACGTGGATACCAAATTTAATGATATGTTTAAATGCAATTAGTACCATGTGTAGGATGAACTAGCTAATTTATATGATTCGTCGATGAGTAACGTGGAAATAGCATTCCAATAGTATGTGGTTATGCATGATCTTGTGTTGTAAACTACCCTATAGGTTGAATGGACTGTGATATAGCCAGAAAAGTGTGATATTAACTGGTCGATGTTGTGGACATAGAATGGGAAATGGTATGATCAGAAGCATCATTATGCTATTTTTATACTGGTTCAAATGCATTGCTATAATATTTGGGAGCATGTAGGTTTTTCAGGTGGCACGACTATAAAAACTAGATATTCAATGATAAAGCTCCCATGACATGACACTGGACTATGGTCCATGATAAGGTGTTGACCCTAGTTCTATCAGGAGGGGTGGAGGAATTTCCCATTGTTTATCCTTCGAAACCTGGATTCATGTGAGAACTGTGTTAAGTCACACTCCCCTAGACGTGTGATGGAAACTGTCAGTCACCTGCTAGGGAATCTTGGTCAAGTTATTTGACACTTCCACTTACAAGTTCTATCTGGAGTTAGATCAATATAGTTAATGCTCCAATATATTCCAACAAAGGAAGGATATGATCTTGAATATGGAAGTAGGTTAGGGAGGAAGAGTATTTAGAGTAGTTTATCGTGTTGTTGGTTTTTAATCATGTAACCTTAGCACCTAATTTATTCCTTGTTATTTTCTAATAATTTTTTAACTAGTAACCTTAGCTCCTAATTATTCCTTGTTATTTTCTATTAATTTTTTAACTAGTAACCTTAGTGTCTGACTTATTCCTTGTTCTTTTGTATTAAAATTTTAACTAATTTATGATAATCTAGGTGAATGTTTCATTCATTTTAAACTGTTGTGACTGATGGATTATGTTATTATGTTAGTGTAAATGATTAATTAATTTCATTATGAGGTTTATTGCATTATCGATTGGGTTGTGAGCATACAGGAAATTTGCATTAGATGTGATGGTTGTTGTCATTTGTACATGCACGAGCTATGTATGTGCCAGCTACACATACATACCTTGCACGTGTACACTAGTATTATTATGCTGCATTAAAATAAGAATTATGTTTTCTTATCATGGGTGTATAATATCTTAGTATAAATATTAAGTCAATTGATTTAATTAAAGTTAATATTATTGATTAAGTTAATTGATTTAATGAGGTTTAATGTTATTATTAAATTAAGTCATTTATATAGATTTTAATGTTATTATTAGATATATTGAATTAATTTTTTATTATGTGTGTGTGTGTGTGGAAATGCTACGTGTTAAATTGAATTAATTGAGTTTGTCTTGAATTTATTGTTGTTTATTAAGTTAGCATAGCATGCTAGAGAATGTGAGGGAAGGGATAACTTTGATGATGAGTTGATCCTTTTGAGGGGAAGGCAACGGAATGGGGGATAAGGGTATGGGTTTTGGAGGGGGGGAGGGGGGGGACTTAAGCAACTGAAGTGAGAGGTATTCTACTATCCTAATCCCTAATCAACTATTATTAAATTGAAATTTATGTATGTTGTACATTAAATACTTGTTGTAAATTGAAATCTGGTATGTTGTTATCATATCATGAAATCAAATTTAAATTATATACAATTCAAATCAATTAAATTATCATAGAAATCATTGTGATTTATAGGGAAATGCTAAATATAAAATTGTACAGGAAAAAACAAAAAAAAATATTAAATGTCCATGCTTATTACATAAGTTTAGTATAGATCTATTCAATTTCATGGTGAAGGGCCTCACACATCCTCTTGTGTAGTTCCAATGGCATCATGGATTTTCCTACCTTATATAAACCCAAATTGTTATTAAGAAATCACTCCTAAGAGTACTCCATTAACCCTCACAACTAGTACTTTTGCAATTATTTTGTAAATACAATTCAAAGTGAAATAGGCATGAAATCATCAAAAGAATCAATTTTTTCTTTCTTCGGCATGAGACCTATAAATGTTGCATTAAATATCCTAGGAACTCTACTTGTTCCCTTAAATTCTTCAATAACTATTAGTAAATCCTCTTCAACCAATTCATATAAACCAAGGAAATATTGGATTGTGCACCATCAAGTGATTCAGGTTGGATCATTATATAATTTTTCATCTATCTCGGTACCTTCTAGGTGGAAAAAATAGAGGAATTGTCTTGTAGGTCCCATTTTAGTGGTAGGTCCCAGTTTGGCGATTTGGGGTCCGGAACCTTCTAGAGCCATTTTGAGGCATCAAACAACATTTTTTGGGGTCAAAAATTTGTGAGCATAGTTCTTACCCCTCAATATTTTTCTACACATCGATAACTTTCCAACAGTGTGAAAATAACCTCGATCAAATCTTATATGCAGAAGTTATTCCTCCCACAAGTTGATCTACCTTGTTGGCCACCATTGTAATGAGTGGATGCCACATTATCCCCCATTACTCACATATGTAGGGATACCCAAGTGTGGAATTTCAAGAATATTATAGAAGGTACAAAAACCTAATTAATTGAGGGTTGAGGCATGCAAAAACCCTAACCCTAGACAACTATTAAGCTATGTTAAAAATTGGACAACAATGAGGAGAAAGGGTTCCATTCTTTAGTAATGTAATTGTGCCATAGTTGAATAGAACATATAGGAGTGGGATTTTGAGAGAATAATAGAGGAGGTAGGAGATTCTATAACAACCACTCA
>SNQJ01S0227064.1:0-14557 GCA_010110895.2 Picea sitchensis | reverse complement strand
CGCGTTGGATGATGTGGAATACGTTAAGGTCCACCTTCCAACAAATCTCACTCCATCGACATCAACACCTTATCTGGAGCAGAGATTAGAGATTATTTAGCACCCTGGACTCTGCATGCCTCAATGGCAGATGTTCTTGCTGACAACCCTGGGAATACACCAATGTCTCTTGGTTGATAGATCCTATAGGTGACTCGACACCAACACCTCTATTTGTACCTGTTAGGATGTGATGTAGGTACCTTGAGGCCCATTGACATCACTGGTGGGTCATCTCGCATCGGTTAACGACATTCATTAATGGCCGGTAATCCGATTATTTCTGTTTGTGTTCGACTCCAGAACAATCATTCACACAAACCAGAATTGTACCATGGGTTAGAAGCTTTGAAGCTGTTGAAGACATGATTTCAGTTGATCTTTTTCAGGACAGAACAAAATCCAGGTTCAGGGATCATAATCAGATAATTTGTTGTTATAAACAGGAAGTTTTTCTCAGCAGGATATTATTGGTTCAAAATTCTCTGCAGATTCCTGATTATTTCATCAGTACTAGTTAGTACCAGCACAGAGTTCATCAGCTACAGTGGTCATTAGAAATACAGGAGCAATTACAATTTTCGTGCCCTTCAAATCCAGACTTGACTTCAAAAGAGAAATTCTACAGCAAGACTTGCATAACAATGGGGATAGGTAATTTAAATCAGGTATGCTTAGTTCATGTTGATTTATTGTATTAATTTTCATATTAATAGTTTGAACTAAGGATGCCTTGATTACTCCATAATGTTTCATCATATCCACAACCTGTACCTAGTAAACTAACCCACCTTGACATTTCATATCATAAAGACGCACCACATTACCAGAGCTGAGTTCGACATGACTCATATATGATAATACTCTGCACTTATGTATGGCTATCATCATTTTTCCACACGCCATCGATCCCCATGACAATTCAAATATTCTCCTATGATTTTTCTCCCAACTACATCCTCCATCACATTCTCTTCCTTCGTCGCCCTCATCCAAATTTCGCTGCTCACCCATATACCTCCCCTGTGATATCAAGTGTAACCATGGTGGCAAATCGCCATGAACCAGAGACATATGCAGACCTAGAGGCCCTTCCAGAGTATGAGGCAACCAGAGATATTTTTAAGAAAGCAGGTTGGGAGCCGTTTTTGAAGAAATTTGATGGATATAATGATGAAATTATGCTTCAGTTTTCTCTGCATTTTGAGGGTGGGTTCGCTAAAGTGGGCGAGCTTGAGTTCGAAGTCACAGAGACGTTCATTTCATAGGCAATTCAATTGCCCACCACTGGCCAGAGATGGACAAAGGGTCAGCCTGTTGAAAAACAGCTCTGCACTTAGCTTTTGAAACCACAGTGCCAGAAAACACAGTGGTCCAAGGGAACATCGCGGTCATGGTTGGAACCACAGTGGGCTCAATTGTTAGCCATCCTCCAACGTTACCTCACGTGTGAAGGAAGATATACCATCGTATTTCCCTGCCATGCCCGACTCCTGTTACACTTCAAAGGTAATCATCTGCTGAACATACCTTTCTTTCTGTTGAAAAGTTTAAAAAAGATGGTCGAACAGGTATGAAAAGCCAAATATTTTCATGGAAGTCTATTTCATTTCGGTCTTGTTAAGATTTTGATTAAGTCTGCACTGTCCAAGAAGCAAGAAACTTGGGATATGGTCACTATAAAAACCCTAGCCTCTGCCAAGTCTAGAGATAGGAGTGTTAAGCCTGCTCCCCCGCAGAAGAAGTTGAACGCTAGGAAAAAGAGGGTTAAAACCCCAACCAAAGTCTGTGCTAAACCTAAGAACATACCCGACAGCACAATTGAAGCCAGTACTAGAGTCCCTGATTCAGAAAATTCATTTGATGCTCATGGGTCTGATGGAGTGGAAACCACTGATGCAACTGTGAATAATACTACTCCTATAGAGGCACATGTTGAAATCCTGAGTTCTTCCCTAGCTGCTGAGAACATAATTGATGTGGAAAAACTGGCAGAGTTGACTGAAAAACCTAGGAGAAATCCAAAACAAAAATGTAAAAGCACATTGTCAGGTATGGATAACTTTGTGCCCAGTTACCCACCGCAGGAGAGGTTAGAAAGTGTGGTTGATCATGAGGAGGCTCCAGAGCCCTCTGAAATGACTTGGACTCTGTCCCAATTAATTCGAAAGACCTGTAAAGTGGATCGGCAGGCTACTGCACCCAAAGGAATTGAGCAGAATGAGCCAATTCAAGTACCAACAGGTACCCCTTCTTGGATACAAAGAGTGTTCACTCTTGAACCTAATCCAGTTGACACCTCTGACCTCATTCTAGATCATCCAGATCCAGTTGACACCTATGAATGAAGTCCATATGAGTTCACTCCTGAACTCAGTCTAGATCATAATTTCAATAGAGTTAACACCCCTTCTCAAAGTCTAGATGAGTTCACTCATGCATCTAGTCCTCAAGCACATCCAGGACAAGATAAAACATTTGAAACTTATTGCGAAATTTCCTCTAGTCGATCCTTGAAGCCAATGTTAGCCAGACTAGAAAGCAGGAATAACAGGTTGAAGGAAAAGCTACAGGAATACACTATATTGGACCGGCATATCAAAACTGAGAATGAACTCATGAAAGTTAGGATAAGTCATTTCTTGTCTAAAATTGAAAGATTAAAACGAAGGAATAAGGGCCTTTTCCAAAGGAACAAGAAAATACAGAAGACTGCCAGAAAGCATATTATAATCAACCGAGTCCTCAAGAAAGAAATCCAAAATATGAAGAAACATGAGAGGTTACAAATGTTGGTTGCAGCTGCTGCAATGCTCTAATTGCTATCAGCCTTTGACTTTTCTTTTTTGTTGCCTAAGGACAGGCAAAGACTTCAGTTTGGGGGCATGTTGGTCTCCAGTTTTGACCATGTTTTTTCCTATATTATATCACAAAGACCTCTATTTCCATACCCAGTACCACTCCCTTTTGGCCTTGTTATGACATACTTGACATCTCTTTACCACTCAATGAGGTTACTCAAGGTATTTTTACGTTTCAAGTTATTTTTATGTATTTTGATGCTTTAAATTAATATTGAAACTAATATGGCTTGAGTTAGGTACTATTTTAAAACAGGATTTGCCAGTACCAGGTACCAGCTCGTACCCCATGGAGATACCAACGAAGCTGCTAAAGATTCGTGCGTTATGGCCAGAGTGGGAGACAGTGCGAAATACATGATTGAAGGCACAATTATAGACCTGAGTTGTTAATACTTCATGATTCACACTTTGTGACACTACATGTAACGAAGATGTGAAGACCGTTTTTTAACTGATTACGAGTTAATTTCGGATCTGGGATCCGTTTGAATTAATGTATTTTTTCTCTAAACTGTTATGGAGGGATGATCTATATAAACAAGAGATCACTCCTAAGAACCGTGGGATTATGTTATTTTATGATACACATTTCTGATTAATACAATTTGTTTTTGCGTTATGTTACTTTACTGTCATACGATTTGAGTTATTTCCTTGAGTAAATGGAGCATGAAGCATGGATAGTGTTTGCGTAGAATGATTGAGTAGTTTTGGTTGTTCCTTACAGCGTTGTACCTTTTGGTTGGGCCCGCCAAACAGGTTCAAGTCGCTTCTTTTCTCTGCATTAGACTTAGTTTATTTCAGTATTGTAGTATTTGCATGCATGTTAGCTTAGAGTTTGGGAATTAATTCGTCCAGAATCCTGCTTAAATTATTCTTCAACTGTATCGTTTCTAGCATATAAATATCTGCTACGTTGATGAGTGTCGAAAGCTTGGTTGATTCTTGTAGGGTTTAGAGCACGAACTAGGTTTGATTGGTTTCCATTTTTCAATTCGAACATAACTTAGAATGCTTTGTTAGATAGTTAGGCTACTCTGCTTAGTTAGGATAGTTAAGTTGCAATTAACTTAGAGGAAGCTTCCGGTACCAGTAGGGTAAGTAGGATATTTCTTTGCTTTCCTGTAGACAGATTTAGATTTATTTTCAATGTTTAGATTAAATGCATTTTAGGAAATACTCTTTCTGTTATGGTTTAGATAGAAATGGTGATGATAGATGATTAAAGGTAGTGGTAGATAGTCTTATGAAATTACATTGGAGTAGAAATAGAAGCATCAACACTTAAGCATAGGACTGTTCTCTGATTGATGACTTAAACAGGAAATGATAAGTTTCAGGATAGTCATTAGGATTCAGTTTCTAAGAGTGAGTTTGTGTTTTCTTCTAAGGATAGTTTTTAGATAGAGATTATAATCTTACCCGCACATACAGTGTAGCAGCTCGAAGTTTACTTACCCTGGTTTGACAATTCAGTGTTTCAGGTCATTAAAATCTTTAATATTGCAGCCTGACAGGAATACAACTCTGATTGACAATGATTTGGAAAGAACAACTAGGACTGTTTCCTGCTAATGACTTAAATAGGAAATGCAAAGCTCTGTGGATAGCCATTAGGATTCAGCCTAAGAGTGAGTTTGTAGTTTCTTCTAAGGATAGTTTTAGAGATTATAATCTTACCCATTACGTAGCAACAAGTTACTTCTACCCCGGGTTTGACAATTTAGTGTTTTCAAGTCATTAAAATCTTTAATATTGCAGCCCCGACAGAATACAACTCTGATTGACAATGATTTGAAAAGAACGACTCTGCTTTTCATGAAAACAATATTCTCAATTAAGTTCTCAGACAAACACTAATCAGGAATGATTTTGACCACGATAACTTACAAGTTAAACCCTAGTCGCTTTGATTCAATTTGATTGGATTGTTGTGTATCTTTATTTAGTATGATCGATTTTATGAGTTCTATTCATATCAAAAATAGACTTGATTGCATCTCTGTTAATTTTAATTTTCAAACAAGTTTGTTAAATCAAATCGACCTATGTTGTTGCTATCAAATTCATATGAAGAAATTCGGGTAATAGTCATTTCCAAATGAATTCAAGAAATGATTTAGTGAATGATTTTGTCTCATTCCAATTTGCAATAAAAAACGATCAGAAAATTCTTACGAACTCTATTAATTAACTGTTTGATCTCATTATAATTTCGTTTGTGAACATTTACGCACCAATTTTGATTTAATTCGCTCATGGCATCATCGCTTGTTATACAGTTATACCGATTTGAAAATGATCTTGTTTGATTCGACTGTTTTTGTTGAGGAGGCACATAACAATTGCCCATGATTTGTTTTGATTGTATAGATTTTCAATTTGATATGAATGATTTCATTATCGCTCATATGATTGGTTCAATTCGATTTTGTGGTAAGAAAAACAAAATAGAGTATGCCTATCTCCGTAGTCATTTGATTGATCTTGGTCTTGTTTGAGTTCAAAATGGTATAAAAAATTTCAATTTGAATGATTCGCTTTCAAATAGCTATTGATGTTAGTTGAATTTAATTCTTTTAAAGATTTGAGTTGATTTTAACGTTGATTATGTGTCTGATTTAGACAAGCTACAGAATCAAGAAGATTCCTGTGAGCTAGTCTATAGAATTAGATTTTTTATCATTTATTAATAAAATACCCTCTAACTTGTCCAAGCAACTCTTCTGCACATCCAATTACATTGGACATACGGACGCCTAGGAGATATTTGTGTGTTTTAGTTTTATTTGTAGGTTCCTAGTTTAGTCAAACTTGGGATATCTTCCTAGATATATGTAAACAGTTTGATAACTTCCAATGGATGTTTTACCCTATTGAAGGTCTTTAAATACTTATTATTTTGTAAATAATGATCATCCCTCACTTGTGGGAGAACCAGAATTATGGATTTCTAATACAAACCGAGACAAGAGTTGATGTTTTGCTACAGCTTTCCCTTTCAATATATCAATCTTTTGTTGCAAGTTTATGCATGTCATTTGCAATTGATTATAGACTACTTTAGCTATCATAGTTCATTGCAGTGATATGATTTAATCAATGTGTTATCCATATCTAATTTCTTTCATTATTAAAAGAACAACAATTACTTTGTTTCGCTAATGAATGACATATTTCTCTCTTCTTTTGTTAATTGAAGCATTCAAGATAGATCTTTGCATGCGATTTATCTAACTGTGAAGATTTATAAATCATAAGGTTGTTGTAAATTTTTATGTATTGTTTGTCCCGTGTAATTATATTGAAGAGCACATCAACTTTATGTTTATAAGAAGCTTCGGCATAATTCGGTGCGGTGTTTCCTTTCCGACGTACTAAGACAATCATCATACACAGACAAGACCCGAGCGCTTCCGTGTTAGTTTGTGATTTATTTATTGCTAATTTGTTAGCATATACTAGTAGCTTAGGTAGATATATGCTATTAGATTTGTTGTTATAGTTAGTGTATTAGTTGTTTAGTTTAGCTAGTTTTGTTTTATTTTCTGTTCATAAAATTATAAATCAACAAAAATATCTTTCTCCTCGCCTTTATGCACATTAATGAGTTTTTCTGGTTTTATTTAAATTTGTAAATGGTAGATATTGTACATTTTGTGAATAAGATTTTATTTATGTTAGTAGTTAGATAGTTAGTTAGAGTTAGTATAATAGTAGTTAGTAGATTGTATTATAAAATATTTAGATTAGCTTCTATTAGTTTGTTTTAATAGTTTTTTAGTTAGATTAGTCATTAGTTTGTTTTAATAGTTAGTTTTAGCTAGATTAGTTAGTTTATAGTTTTTCTTTTGTTTCTTTAGGACCTAGATTGCTAATGGAGCCGCTAAACCCATCGTGGTGGATCATCCCAAACAACTTTGGTTAATTAGACAAACTCGGTCCAAATATGACCTTCCAATTGATGGTGTGTCAATTACGCCCGTCAACAAATGGCACTCGAAGGAGGGCTCAATTTAATTAATGGCACGAGGCGATCGTAGGACTCTCCACCACCCAATCACTCACCTATAGTGACAAGAAGTCATTCAATGATAATATTCCCCTCAAACAGCTAGGTGTTAATATAAAACGACGAACTACTGCATCGCAATTAAAACCAAGAATCTAAATCCCTTTCGTGAGGTGGAGACATACAAGAGATTGTTCGCCAACCTCTAATAAACATATAGTTCCTTAGCCCGCTTAAGACAACCAAAGCATCCATTGGAACAACCTTTAGATTTCTCCCGGATATCAGAGAACAATTAGGAAGCACTAATCTCACTGTGAATCCTACAAATCCAACCCACACCCTCATAAGAGGATCTCGGTATACCCCCACCACCTCCATCATCTCCTTCCTCTTCCTGAGGAGATTCCTCCGGACATGTAGTTCCCTGCCTCAAAATTTTCTACACCTTACTTCACACTATCGGCAAATCAACAACCCCTAGACCTTGGATTGATCAGGATGTCGTAGATGTACTTGGAGCACAACATCCTTTACCTAAATACCCCGAAGTGGCTCTGCTCGACCGACTCTAAATAGGTCAAGATCAGATTAAAAAATTTATGTTAGCCATAAGATTCTGCAATGTCAAGCATGAGGACGTAGTCTGTAGGTTGTTCCAATACACTTTCAAGGGCAATGTATCTACATGGTACTTTTCCCAAAAACCCCACACCATCGCAGTCCCGATGTTTAAATCCCTGCAATTTGGAGACGATAAGACTCCAAAAGTTCTAGTTATGGAGCTTTCTAGCTAAAATGAAAGTTCAAGACTTTAATCAAAGATTCTTAACACTTAAAACCTGAACTCCTATTGATTCCATGCCCGCCGAGAGTCTCATAATAGCATACTACACTAAAGTTCTGCATCAAAGTATAGCTATTTGGTTTTAAATGATCTAAGAAAAGCTATCATGAGTTAGAGGCTCCTCACTATGCTTTTAGTCGATTGAAAAAAATACATACTTAGTTTAAAATACACTACTAGCAACAATCAACCAGTTCATCTTCCAAAAGAAGATCAAAATCCTCCCGCACCTACCCAATGTAAAGCATGTGATGGAGTTCTCGATGAAAAACTTAACCAAAGTTGTTCAAACTGCCAAACCAAGTCATAGACTTGAAAAGGACGGTCAAGAAGCTTCTTCGAAAAGGGCCTTACAAACCCCCACCGAATCCCTTTCCTACCAACCGATCTAATCCAACCACAAAAGGCCTAAATCTAGAAAATTTTCAATGTGCCCTTCAAACAATTCTAGAATCCTAAGATAACTTGATGCCTCCCGAATTCCCCGAGGAGGTGGTTGAACAAGAAACGCTCTCAAGAAGAGTCTTCCAAACATTTTCTGACACTTCTAATAGAATCTTTCTGCTAACTTCAAAGACAGCTTCATCCTTATAATACTGTGAGTAAGACCGCTTAATAAACCCTTCAAACACTACAACTCCTCAGCTTCTAAAGCAATCTAACCAGTTGAGACTAAATGAAAATGTGAACCCCAACTTAGATTATGATTTGATTATGATTTAGTTGAAGATATTAAAAAGTTAAGGGCTAACATTTTGTTTATGAGTTATTAAAATTTTCATTTCTGCTACAGAAAATGTTACAAAACATCTTAGAGAATAGCAAGAATGGTAATTCAAGTGGCAAATGTCACCCGTAGAACAAAGTTCCTTAGAAGACTTCACTAAAATAACCCCGATCCTCAAGATAAAGGAATCCTTCCGTAAATAATGTAAATAATGTAGATAGCGAAGTTTTTAGAAAACGTGAGTAAGAAACCTCAAGCTACTACTCCTAGTACCAGCGCAAAATGTACCTCCATTTTTGTTAATCCTTTCGAAATCTTAATAGAAACGTGCACAATTGTATGGTAGACTTAGGAGCAACATCCAATATAATGCCACGGTCTGTATGTCGTAAGATTAATGCCGAGGTTGAACCATGTACATTTAAAAATCATCCAACTTGATCGAACCAACATTAAAGTTATAGGCGAATTACTTAAACGCCCTATAAGATTATCGTCCAATCCCAAGGTTCATCAAATAATTGATATTATCATTGTGTATATCCCTAAAGTTTATGGTTTATTCTTAAGAAGTGATTGGTCCGAACAACTGTATGGTTACTTTTCCACATATTGGTCTCACTTATGGCTCCCATAGAATGGTAAGCCCAACAAGATTAAGGTAAATCATGAACGCTAAGTTCTTTAAGCTCACAGCCACAGACTTGAATGATCCCAATGAACCATTTACACCTTCTAATAATTCAATTGGCACAAGGATGGATACCCTTCATTACCCCCTCATGGCCGAGACTTCACTATCAATTGGTCTTAACAACAATCCAACATCAGAGCATATGTGCGTACCAACGCCTTCTACAATAACAAATTTACACTGACGGAAATCAAATTTGGTCTTTATTTCGGAATGGGTCAAAGTCCAAATAAGGAGCTGGTGTAGGCTGCATTACACGATAATTTAATAAAAATAAAAACATTGATTGCTACAGGTTAGAATTTTAATGTACTAATAACATTGCAGAACATGAGGCTTTTACCGCAGTTAGTCTCATAAAAGCTTTAGACATGAACATTCAAATTATAACCATTTTTATTTACTCGAATAGTGGTTAGACGGTGTAAGAGATTCTATCCAATCGCCTTTCTCCACACATCTCAAAATCTACCACCAGGTATGGAATTTTATAAATTTTCTTCTTTCAATATTAATTCTATTCCTAGATTGAATAACTCTAAAGCATATTTATTAGCTAATGTAGCTTCTAAACTCTTCCTTGCAGAAGGCTTATCTCCAAAAACATTCTCCGTGGAACTATTATTTCGACCATCTGTTCCTAACAATATCACAAACCGGAGAGTATTTGACGATGATCGCCAAATCATTAACTTTCTTCACATGTAAGAAACCTTTCAAGGCACCTGATAGATTCTAACACATGCACGACGCATTACCCTATGATTACCTTAATACAAGATCCAAACTCAATCTTCATCGGATATGGTAAACCTGATTCCTAAATCTGTAGTTAAATTAGAGAAGTTCTATGATCTTCAAGATAAATTAAAAGACGATCAATTGTAAACCACCGCCTCATTATCATACCTAAAAGTAAACTTAGGAACTAATGAAGATCCTCAGTGTATTAATCTAGGGATAGGGTGTTCTCAATAAGAAAAAGTTGCATTTATTAAATTTTTCAAAGAATTAAGATGTCTTTGTATGGACATATGATGACCTTTAAACTTTCGATCCTAACATCATACAACATGTCATCCCTATGAAGCCCCCAAACTCAATTTTCAACAAACCGGAGGAAAATGCACCCTAAGCTCAACCGATCATTCAAAAAGAATTGAAGGCTCCTAAATGCTAAGAGATAATTTTTCCTGTTAGGTAGACTCAATGGGTTTCTAACCTGTCCTAGTCCTGAAGAAAAGTGGGGGAAATCCGAAGTCCGTCGGATTTCTAAAACCTTAATAGAGCATCTAATAAAGACAACTATCCCGTCTCACTCCATGGAACAGATCCTCCAATGTGCATTCCGGTCTCGAGAGGCTATCTTTATTAGATGGTTTCTCGAGATACAACCAAATCCCCGATGTCTCCACCAAACCACCTAAACTACCTTCCACACACTACATGGGGCACCTATGCTTATCAAAATGCCCTTGGATTGATTAATGCCTGCATTCACTTTCTAAAGAGAAATGGACATTGCTTTCCTAGGCTTAATCAATCAATCCATAGTATTTTACTTAGATGATGTTACTGTATTATCTAAAGACAAAATCAATCATCTAGCTCATTTAAGGGAGCCGCTCTATAGCTTGATGTCATAAATACCGCATCTCCTTGAACCCTAAAAATCCATCTTTGCAAAGAGAGAACAGAGTAAAATCTTGGGATTTATTGTGTCAAATGAGGGGATGATTATCAACCCCGAAAGAACTCATAAGCCATCACGAAGCTTCATCCTCCTACATCCAAAGTCTATGCGCCTCTTTCTTAGGCCGATTAACTTCAGAAGGGAGATTCGTCCCCAATTTCTCCTCAATGGTCAACCTTTAACCTAATTAAGAAAGACACCCATTATCATTGGGGACCCTCATAAAATCAAGATTTTAATGAAATAAAGAAGGCTATAGCCAGATTTTCCCTCTCCTCATGAGCCCCGACTTTTCCAAAGATTTCACACTCTACACTTTCGCTCAATCGCCCTACCGCCGCCGCAGCCCTAACTCAAAAGAATGCCAAAAAACAACGAAGTAAATCTTATTGCCTTTGTGAGTTCTTCTTTCAAAGGCGCAGAACTAAAATACCCCATGGTAGATCAGCAGGCCTACACTATTTTCAAAGAAGCTCTACTCGTCATATCTTTTAAATCTAGATAAATATTGTTCCCCTACCCAAATTCGTTAGGAACCCGTTGGCACGCGTAAGGAACTAGGTGAAAGAGGGGCCAACTGGGTCACCCCATGTGAGGCCTATTACATAGAAATAACCCCAGCTCATATAGTGAGAGTGCCAAGGGTTATGCAATTTAGATGTGATTCACCGGCTGATAGCAAGGAAGAAAATGATCACAAACCTAGTACAACACGATCATAATGCAATCTATTGTATACAAAATGTTGTCAATCCATGGTATGACGATATAAATTTATGTCTTGAACATGGATCGCCTCCAGTTGCCTAGATCCCACCTAAGAGAAGAGCTGAGATTAAAGTCCTTCACGGTTAATGGTATCCCGCTTTCATCAAAATTTGATGGCATATCGATTGCCTTGAGAAAAGACGAAGCAGAAAAGTTCAGAGTTCATGTGGGTGAAGCCGGTGGTCATTTTGGTGGTGACACCACCGCCCATAAAATTTTGAGATCCGGTTATTACTGGACCACACTTTCTAGAGACACTCATGCTCTGGCGTCGTGGTGTATCATTTGTCAGAAAGCATTAGGGAAGTTGCAAATACCAGCCTTTCCTTTGCAACCCTTTTCAGTAGATTCTCCTTTTCAGCTGTGGAGCCTTGATATCATAGGTCCAATCAATCCCTCATCCTCACAACAACATAAGTTATCATAACATCCATAGATTACTTCACCGGGTGGTCTCACACCGCGGTTAAGAACTATCACGTAATTTCCTTTCTAAATTCGAACATTATCACTCGTTTTGGTATCCCCGATTGTTTAGTGTTTGACAATGCTTCTTACTTTTCCTCTTGGAGATGAGCGGCTCATGGAAAAGGGAATTATCAAGTATTCTGCTAGTTATTACCCCCGGGGCAATGGATTGGCGTAATCAACAAATAAGAACTTAATTAAAATCATCAAGAGAACGATGGCTGAAAATCATCACTCGTTTTGGTATCCATGATTGTTTAGTTTTCGATAATGATTTTTACTTTTCCTCTCTTGAGATGAGCGAACTCGCTTTGGAAAAAGGAATTGAAGTATTATGCTAGTTGTTACCCCCAGGGCAATGGATTGGCGAATCAACAAATAAGAACTTAATTAAAATCATCAAGAGAACTATAATATCGAAAAATCACAAAATTGGCACACGTAATCGCTAAATGCGCTCACATTAGGGTAACACCCAAAGTTGTTGTAGGTAACTCCCCTTTTTCTTGTTTATGGCAGAGAAACTACTCTCCCCATCTTCACATTCTTCTTCCTTCACTTCGCTTGTCACGTAGTTCCAAGAAGAAGATTGTACCCCTTTGGAAAATTGAATTAACACTTTAATGAAGCTAGCAGAGGTAAGAGCCCAAGCTAAACGTAGTTAGATCAACATCAATAGATAGTCAAAATATGGTTCAATTCTAACTCTACTTCCGAGTAGAACTTTGAAGTAGGTGACCTTGTCTTGAAGTGGGACAAACCGGATGAGGAAAAAGGAGAGCACACGAAATTCCCGTAATCCTGTGGTTTGACCGTGTTTAATCAAATAAAAGTTGGGTCCTTACTCTTCGGACATATTAATCTAGTTGGCACCGACACCTATCCTAAGTGAATGTACAAGCCTTGAAAAGATACCTTTGGTTTGATAACAACTCTTGCATATTAAGTACATATTCTCGCTTTGTTTTCTTTTCGCTTGCTTTTATTTTTATTTCAATTTCTCAGCTTGTGTTTTTGAGATACACATACCTGTATTATTGAGCTATTCAGATAAAGAAAATAGAAAATTCCTTCGCTGAAATAAATGCTAAGAAAATTGTATGAACATCAATTATATACTTCTGGAATCTACATCTGTGTTGGAAAATACTGTTGTTTGAAAGAATTTAGTTGATTTCGATCTCTGAGTAAAGCTTGTCATGATCATCTATTATCTTTTTACGCTGTCCCTATTCCTTAAGGGAATGACTCAGAAGATGTCTCCCTGCCTTAGGAAGTTGTTTTTGTAAATAAAACATCTCTGGATCTTAATAAAGGACAATTCTAAAAAATTCTGATGAGGTCTGAAAAAAATATGTTAAAATATCACGATTTTCAGCGTCACCCCGCTCAACTATAAATCGTTGAAAAACAAAACAAAATAAATCAATAATAGAGCTGTGGGAAGTGCTTGTAAGCTCGTCGGGATGCTGAACAGGTCTTCTAGCAGCACGTAAATGCATGCATGATGCCAAGACAACTTCGTTGGGGTACTGAACAGGCCCAATGGTAGCGAGGCAATGTCGGGTATATGAAATTTTGCAAATAAAAAAAAAAAAAAACCTCTTAATGTCCTTTATTCTGATCTAGAACTTCTTGGAAGGATAGAGATGTCAGAGTGGGTTAAATGACAACCCTGTCGAGGCTATGGATGCCTACTGGCAGTAGTGGCTCTGTCAACAGTATTGGATATTTTATCTTTAAAATCGTGACTCGCTGGTCTTAAGACTGTTATCTGTTTTCATCTTTTAAAACACTGCTGGAATAGTTGGTTACTGATGATGTTTATACGATTTTTTGGTTGTTGTTTTTGAGTTGGAATTATCTTTGCTGTCCTAATCTGAATTTGTTCTTTTGGCAGAGATAACTTCTTCTACCAGTGTGTCGCCATTGTCGGCAGCCAATACACAATTTTCCACTATCTTATAAGCTGCCTTCACCAATGTTTTGCAAACCTCGATTTTTCGTCGTAATTCTCAAATGAAACGACACTTTTATTTTTGCGACATTTGCACATTTACCTTCGTTTTTGTTTTCATGACTATAAGCGTGAAAACTTGGTCCTTGGAAGCCGCATTAAAATCATTACTGAATTGTCGTTATCATTTTTGTCCGTATGCCCATTAAGTTTACATTTCACTGATCACTATGCAGTTGGCAAAAGACCTTTTGATCTGTACTCATTTGACAGTCTTGATTGGATTGTGTGATTTTGTTTCGTTGGGTTTGTGATACATTGGCAGTTGGATTCACATGTTCTTTGATTTGATCTATTTGACTATTGGTTTCATAAAAATACATAGGTTTCATGGTTAAACCCTTGATATATTTCATTTAATATGACACCTAATTCATGTTATCAAAACACATTGGCACGTTGGTTAAATTCTTGATATGAATTGATAC